>JAMKCH010007179.1:0-31875 GCA_023653785.1 Ophioderma brevispina
CTTTTTCATGGTGTAACCTTGTTCATTTTAGGCTATGTTTGTTTGGGGCCTTTTGAAAATCCTCTCCAGGCCAATTAGGACAGGTACAACTGGCACATATCGTAAATTATTGCATATGGGCACCTGCTCGTAAAACATTTCATGCTTTTATCACAAGTCACAAGCCATCGGCTTAACAGCTGTTACTCTTATATGAATACCCCTAATAATATGAAGCCTTAAAACAAACGATATTGACGAGTGAACGACAATCAAATCAATCATAGCCAACGTAGTCACAATAGCCCTTCTGAATTTAAGTTTTTGTAAACATCAGACATTTAATTGTTCCCTATATGTTAATTCTTCAAATATTAGAATATTTCTTTTAATTTTGATCCAAAACGTTACTTAAACTCTAAGTAATATAGCATGTAGCTAGATTTTGGGATATAGGCAAAGGCTACTGGTCCCCCGCATGATTTGCAAGCTTTTTTTGCATACAGGCACTATGTATAGTGCCAAATCACTTGGCGAGATCTTGACATATTAACGGAACCCTTCGATATTTGCAAATAAACAAAACTGCATCCAGATGCCATTGTTTTGTGGTGTATAATCATTATCATAAATAGGGCTGTGGTGTACTTAGAGTGTATCGGTGCGCCTGCTACAGAGCGCATAGCTATGTTTGATAGAGATTACTTTTGCAGGTGAAGTTTCTGGAGTTTTTGAGTTATGCACAGGTCAATTTAACAGAAGCAATGATTGGTGTGAACTTCATATTTTTTTTCTAATTTATCATGATATTACTAATCTTTGTGCAAAGGTTTAAGAGATGATTTTTTTTTAATGTCACGGGGGCCGAGACTGTCCATAGTAATGCTGTAGCAGTTTCACACATTACGCGTTGTAAATCCCCATTCCCAAATCGAGCAATCTGTCCTACCCCCCTGTACAGACCCACGTGTGATAGTCTCACATCTTGATCGTGATTCGGCTGTGACAACAAGATACAAATGCTTGCTGCTTTTTTTTGCCGTATTTGTAGTTATAAACGGTAACGGGATGAATAGTTTGGTGTCACGTGTCAAGTACCAGGTCACGTGTCCAGGTATCAGATATCAGTTGCTCTTCGGGGCGACCGATATATCTAATCGGACTATGTTAAAATCAGGGTCTGTACATGACCCTCCCTGCTCTGCCCACATTGCAATTTATTTTTTTCCACAAAGACACCGTTTATTATGTCTAAACAGTACAAAATTACCTTTTTCCTTTCCCTACTGATTCAAAAAACCGACGTACGATGACGATACTCGTTGCCTTTTTCCAGGTAGGGATACGTACGTCATTTTTATTACCTGAATGGGTCCCCGAAGCAAAATAATAAACCAATTCAATGCGTGACATCATCAAATCTTTATTTTTTCCACAATTGGCTGTTTTCCTCTTAAATAAAAATTCCTTTTTAAGATTCACTCTTTTATGTTCATTAATAATTAATATGCAATTGTCCCCGTATGAATGTGAAAAAGATGGTCCATAAGTCTACAACTGAAAACAAAGTCAGCAGGCTAAATACGCCTTACCCTTGACTGAATGAGCAGACGATCCCCGTGTTAGTTTTAGCAGGCTACCGCCACTTGCGCGCGCGGTGCTGGGGGTTTATGCTCAATCTCGAACGTGGCTTGCTTTGAATTGAACGAAGAGCGTGATTTTGAAGTTCAGTTTTGACTCATTTGATTTTGATGAAAGAAATTTAAACCAGTTATTCACAGCAAAATTTGCTCACCTGAGAACTTTCGGAAGTCACTATTCCTTGTTCACTCATTGATGGAAATGGTGATGGATGCAGTCTATTGGTCAGAAACCATCGGACCGTGAAGCAATCACGCGACGATTTGGTTGAGATCACTTTTTTTTCTGTTCTGAATAATAGCTTTCTTTGCCGCCCTCTCTCCGAACCAAATGCAGTCTCATTGTCTAGATCCTTCAACTCCCTCCCTCCCGTCACACTGTGGCCTGCTTCTGGTGGTCACCGACCGGAGAGTTCATTTGGCTAGTCTGCGGTTGTTCCGTCTGCAGATTCGCCCGACGTAGACAGAGTTGCAGTCCTTGCATTTGAGATGGTATACAGTGCCACAACACTTTCCATGGTGAGGTTTGTCCTTTAGAGCAACTAGCGCATACGCGTATTAGTGGATGAGCCAACCCGTCTGGAAGTAGCCATTATTGGTACCACCGGGGGGGGAGAGAGGTCGGGGGGCAAAGAGGCATTTATACCAGGGCTCCTCAATAACTAAGACATACATAAAATGTATGATGGCCATTCTGTAGGGTAGCTTAAGCGATCTGAGGGTCTAGTAAAAAGTATTATGCTTGGTAAAAAATTGAAAAGTGGCCATGTATTTGTGAATTGCATACCAAAATGTTCGTATGATCGCAAGGATTAAAAAAATTTATATTTGTGCTATCTCGTGGGACTTCCCTTATGGAGTTTAAGCTGAAACCGTTATTGTAGGTCAAGGTTAAATTTTAGTTCTACAGGGTCAAAATCTAAAAAATTAATGCTTCAATTTTCAGTGGAAATGGTCTCATATTATTTTGTAATGTAATCACAAGTCAAAAATAAGGTATAGTTTGGACAATGTACATGTTATTACCAAGTACACCTAAAGCAACTTTACCCCAGCCCCTAATGTTAGGGTAGTACTAATGAGGTGGTAACTTGTTAGTTCACAATGCAGATGTACCCAGGTGACCTCTCAACCCATAACCTTTGTAGAGGGTCCCAATTCATGCACATAAGTAAGCAACAATTTATTTACTAATCTGTAGATGCAGTGTTTAATTTGCACTTTGACCCCTACATCATGTTTATATGCACCAATTTGCTATAAAGAGAGACAGTATTAGTTTTTGAGATTTTACTAATTTAAATTTTATTGGCATGGTTTTACTTTGTTTACCACCGCTGTTACCCACCGCTGTCGTTTTCGCGCCCCTCAGCGGCAACTGATTTTTTTATGTCTAGCCCCATCCATGCAGTGGGCATGGGCTCAAACAAAGATGGCGGCGCACATGAACTAAATAAATAAATCAAGTTACTGTGCACAAACCACTTAAATAGCAATATGAAACTAAAGTAGTGCACGGTCTTGTAAATACATAATACTGAACCTTATTGTGTATTTGGTGTCTGTATCGCTGATAAAACTTTTCGAATTTTCATTCACACTTCTTTTGCGCGCCCATTCACCCGATTCCGACGCAGTGCAGTGAGTGACTTGGTGTACAACGAGCCTTAATTTTTGAACACTTCCGTAGTTTCTTTCTCACTGAAATCAAAAGGTGAGATCAACACATAAGATAATGATTAATACCCCGCTGTTCTTGTAGTGCTAGGTATCGTTCAGTGTCTTAAGTATGGCTAATAAAATGCGTAATAAATACATAAAAGTTTCCGAATTTGGCGGTAGGCTTTGGCTGGTACGTAAATTAGATTAGATATCGTAGTTGTACTTGTGTTTAATATGTAACTTACCTTCCTCAGTGCAGGACATTTATTCCATTGTGTTTTGTATTCAAATATTTATTTTTTACAATGTCGGTCAGATTCTAGCCTAGCCTAGCATACACCTGTTAGTCACATTCAGATTTCCTCACAAGAGGGCTCACTTTCATCAGATACCACATGTAATTGATTGAACAAAGGTTGTGACTAAAGCGGCACTGGCACGTTTTTCACAAAATATAAAATTTCGTCAATTTGTTTTGCAACGATAGTAGGCGCATTGGAAGATTATAGCTAGATAACAGAGCGAATCTGTGTTAGTGGGATATACCCCACTAACACAGAGGAATGTGTATTGAAACCCTGTATACATCTCCCCATTAGCAGTGTGGACAAACCAATTGTCATATTTGTTTACATGCTTCAGTCTTCTTAAATACAATAAATATAGAGCCCGAATTACCTAGAATCACTAGACATGATTACCACACAATCCAAATGCTCCTTAGAACATTTTTTTCAATGCTCAATATCAAGAAAACAAGAGAAATTGGTAATTTTGTGGCACACAATTTCAGAAGTTTCTGTGTTTATTGTTGACATGATAACAAAGAGAGATGTCAAGAAGAGTTTCGCACCCCCCAATCACTATTGCCATTAGTGGGGGGGGGGATTGTGGGGGAGGGGTTGGGAGGGGGGTAGTGGGTGAGTGTAACCTACATTATCGTGGGACTCATCAATCATGTTGTTTTAGGTTTGGCGTGCAGAGTTCACACCAATTAGCTACAATTTCACTTATTCCTTGTCCCAGTAATTACAGTCTTTGTATTCAATATTGCTAACTCCTTGTCAAATACGGTAACAGTAAAGGACTGTCAACAAAACATGCTCTGGCAATCCTATGTCGGTCCTTGTGTGTCTGAGGTGTACTGAGCAAGCTGAAGACACACTTCGATGGGTGTAATTAAGCGTTGATTTATACAAAAAATAACATACCCAGAACAGATCATAAGAAGCGTAAGGTGCTTGTTGTCCAATTGTATGATCTGTTGTGTCTCTACTTGATATGGAGAGCCTGGCACTTGGCACATATGCCACATCAAGTACCGGTGGGAAACAAACGTGCAGTTTTGATGTGGAAGCATAATGCATTATTGAAACCCCATAATACTAGGTTGATATTGATTGTTACCCATTAAAACGTCAGTTTTTTGTTTCTTCTTGGGAATGAAATGTATTTTGAGGGCTCAAATTACAGGACGGCAATGAGAGAAAAATACGGCCTTTCTCTGCATATTAAATTAACACTAACGGCAAAGAGTCCATATTCCGTAGGGGGGGCCAATGGAACTCTTTCGCGATACTACTTCCAGGTAATTTTTAAATTGAAAAATAGATTTCCTTGAAATTAAACCACAAAGTTCACAGGCCAGTCAAACAGGGTTGGCATTGCCTGGGAATCAACTCCGACAAGTGTATTCTGTATAAGCTTCATTTCGCCGTCCACTGGAGGATTTTATTATAAATCATTCCTGGTTTTACCCCGAATGTCTTGATTTGGTCATAATAATTTCAGGTGAGGCTACTTTATATAAAAGCTTTACAAAGCCAATGCGCAAAAATATCATTTTAAAAAATCTTTTCAATGTATCAGTGGTCTCTTAAAGCGGCACTAGGCCATTTTCAGAAAATTCGAGATTTCTTTCTCAATTTGCTCCCATAATGACAGTCTAGGCCATGGGAAATAATAAGAGATATATTTTAACAACAAATAACATACCCCCAAAACAGATGGGCCAAAATCAATAAGAGTTTAAAGACATCTAAGGAATTTTGTAGGCTAACCGTAATTTTGCCGTAAACTTTTATCAACAAATGTGTCAATTACATGAATATACTAGACTCGTACTCATTGACATTAATACCACAAAGGTCACGACGTCAAACAATGTGCAGCCGTGAGACTCACTCTAATCGTGTTTTTTCCTTGTACACCCATTTCCTCCGCATTGTCCTGCTGATTAATGTCTCGGCGAAAATTAAGTATAAAATTCGTCTGTTTACCCATAAGTGCGCTGATTTTGGGCTTCAATAATTTCAGGTGAGGGCTAATGTAGATAAAAGCTTACAACCATCAAAAATATCTATTTTGAGAAATCTATAGGGCTCAGCAGCAGAGCACCCTTTTCTTCAAATGTGCCAGTGTCTCTTTACTCACTTTCTCAATCTAGAATCATCACAGAAATAATCATCACCCCTCTGTGGTGGCAGAATATCAATTCATCTCCAGTTTATCTAATTCTATACATCATATTAAAGGGGCACCAGGGGTCAGGGGGAAGGGGCCGATCCAGGATCTGAAAAACGTCAAAATTAACCGGGGGCTGAAAGGCTTTAACTGGTCCAAAATCCTCAAAATTGGCTGATTTTGCAAGAATTTTGCAGAATTAAGCACCGGAGGGCGCGCGCCCCCTCCGCCCCCTCCCTGGATCCGCGCCTGATGGGCCCCCACCAGATCCTCTGTCCTCGCTTTCACATCATCAACAAACCAGAGATTTTGTAGCCACTTAAAAGCTTGTATTTTCTCATCGCAACTGCAAAATATTTTTACTGACCCCTCTTTCCCCATTGTATGGCTACAGCTGAAAGATAGTATGTTTACGGTATTCCCAGTTTGTATTTCTGTCCGTAAGCCGACAGAAATTACACACGTTGCCCATGGGACAGAGAAACCCCAACAAAACATAAACAAAACTCTGCAAAGACCAGTATGTGGAGTCACTTGCCTCATAACCCTAGTTCGATGAGCCCAATTTTGTCTTTTTTTGTCAAAGAAAATGAAGAATTGGCTGCGAATGGAACAAATGGCAATAAAGAATAATTTCCACATTTTGCATAGCTCAATTTCTAAAAACAAGCATAAGCACTTAGCTGTCACATGTAAGACAGATTTTACCCTTTTTTGGGCCAAAAGTAGGATTATTTTTTAATAATAATCAACCTCTACGTTTGTGTTTGTCCTCATTAAAGCAATATTGGCACATTATTTGAAAAGAAGGAGCGCCCCATTTTCAATCAAATTTGATATTTTTGCACAAGTTACGTTGGTAATTGTCTAGGAACTATACTGCCCAAACGAGAATGCTAAAACATGTGTATTAATCACAAAATAAGCGATTTTGTAATTAGAATTGGGATCCCAGAGTGGACGTGAACGGCAGAAGCTGGAAATCTACTTTATGTCCGTCCATGGGAGTTAAATATTGCCACCGAAATAGTGCACCTCGAGAAAATAACCTCTACTTGACTTGCCCGAACTAACTATTACAACTATGGAATAGCCGTAGACCACATCAACATGGCACATATTTCCAAGGACAAAAAGGCATATTTCAGCATTGGAAGGCCGTTTACGAGGCCCGTTGAATACCTATTATCGGGGATCCCCGATAATAATTATTCTAGTACACAATTCCTTCGTTTGTGGACACATAACATTTTTGAGCTTTACCATTTATAGGTATAGTTTACTTAGCCAGTTACCAATGCAACCTTGTAAAATCTCAAAATTTTTGAAAATTGGGGGCGCCAAGACTGTCAAAAAATGTGCTAATATTTGCTTTAATGTTAATTTTTTATACAAGCCAATCTGTTGTAGCTTCAATAACAGTTACCTTATTTACCAAGCATGTAAATCTGTTTCATACTCAAAATTCCTTCATAAATCCTGTCCATTTGTTTTATAAATTATTATTGAACCTCCATCCAATGATTTGGGACTTCTTTGCATTGTCACAACACCACTTTGCTGTAACCACTGACTTTAAATGTGACCCCAGCTTAACATTTTAAGTAGCGATAAATACACACATACACACAACGGATCACTAGGTTGTCCTGCTAGGCTGGAGGCCCACACAATTGCTTGGTTTGCCCTTTTCCCGACTGAGCCCCATTCGATCAGTGCCTTTTTGTCCACCATGGGCTGTACAATACAAATACACCACAATAACCATTGTAAGTGAAAGAAACTGAAAACTCTTCACTCTGTCCTTGGTTTCAATAGGCAGATCAGTACAGTCTACACAAGGCAGGGGACCAGGCTGCTAAGATCAGGTGGGGAATCAAATGAGAGATAGAAGCTCACATGTGCTATTAAAATTGAACCTTATTGTCCTGAGCTGTAGGTCTTCTTTTCCTTTCACATCTTGGCCCTGTTTCGTTGACATCTTAGCAGCCTGGTTCAAGCCAAGAATAGTCCTACTGATCTACCTTTTAAGAACAGGTGAATAGTTTTGGTAATAATTCATCACTGAAGTAAAGGTGTATGCTTGTAATTGGACTGAACACGACTACCAACCATTTTTGCGGTCAGAAAAGGTTAAACAAAACGTTTTTTTTTCCCCTTGCTTATTACCACAAAACTTTCAACTGCAACTCAATCAAACCAACTTATGTTATTTTAGCAAATAATAAATTTTCAGTATATTTTATTGATTCCACATCAAAGTTTACACAAAGAACAATCATCTCATTTCATTCTTTAAAAAACAAAAATGAGAAGTCCATTTGTATTGTAATTTCATTCTTCATATGCATTGGGCGTATTGCATAACCAAGTTGCAGGCAGCCACCAGGGGGTGGCATGTGGGGTGGCCACCTTTTCCCCGAGTTTTAAAGTTTGGGAAAACGTTTAAGCAATAATAATGGTAAAGCACCTTCGGAATTTTAACCTATATGAGTTAATCTTGGTAATGTTTTTTGCCCCCCCCCATGATTTTTCGCTCCTCTTATTTTTTTCCCCTGGTGCCGCCAGCCCCTGCAAGCGATAAAACCTGAGACTAACAACCATGTGGTCCCATTGTGACCTTGACACCAACTCATCTTGTTTGAAGTTACATTCATGTAACTTGTCCTTTTATTAAAACCAGTTTGATATAAACTTGGATTGAATTAAAAGCCCATATTAGTGGTCGAGCTTTAAAGTTGCAAAAAAAAAAAAAAAAATAGGGCAGCAGAGTCGAGCCCATATTATTAAAACTCCTAATATTGGTCGAAAATCATCCGAATTTGAACGTTTTGGATTCGAGTATTTTCCCAAACTGAGTCCATACAACATAATAACCTCCAAATATCGGATGCTGGATTCTAAGATAATATGGGTGACAGAAAGAAGAACAAAAGACAACAAGACTCTGCTGGCTGCTCCGGCAGGGTAAAGAAACCATACAGAAAATCTATGGAACCAAGATAGTAAGTCACTCGGACTGTGCAAAGCATCAATACAGAAGCAAAGAAACTAGACAGTGCTCAAAGAGAACATGACTGTTAGTCGGTGACTTTTGACTCTTGTCTGTGTTCAGGCATTTTAGAGCATAAGTTACCAATGCTTCCTCAGACTGCTATTCCTGTTCTTCCCCAACAGATTCAATTTGAAGACGTACACACTGCGTAGACAGTATGAGTTACAATAAGCTCATCCACCAAGGACACGATTCAGTTGGTTGTACTTCTACATACATTGACATGAACTGACCTTGTGTGATCTGGGTATCATATATCATACCCAAAAACCAGGGGGTGTATCTTCTAAATACATTGGTGAATGAAAGCTACTGAACTGTGCCAAGGAAATTGAGATTTCACTAACTCATAGTGAGACCTGGCCCACCTCGCACATACTCATTATTCCCTTTCTCCTTCCCTTCTCTAACTCCTTCCCCTTTTCTTCTCTCTTTTCCCTTCTTCTTTTCCCTTCTCTTTCCCCTTTCCTTCCTTTTCTCCCTCCCCTTCCCCTTCTTTTCTCCCCTTCTTCTCATTTGATCATTTGGCCTACCAGCCAAGAATGATGAACAGCAAGCTTGGCTGTTCATGGACAAGGGTCAAAGTGAGGACCCGCAGCTGATAGAATCAGGAAAGAGGCCCCGAGTAATGTCACAAAGATTAATAGTAATTCGGTTTCCAAAGAGAAGGAGACTTAGTCCCAAGTAAGGGCAGTAGTGACATTATGATAGCATGTGTGTCTAGAAGCAGTTAGTTTCTATTACAACTTGAAAGAAATAAATGTTTGTATAAGTAGGAGGGAGCTTTCCTCCTGTACAAGGGTATGTACCCAAATAATATTTAATTGTTCACAGTTTTGAACACTGGTATATGACCAAGAAAGTGTTGTCGGGTTCATAGTTTTGAACATTGAGTAAAATAGGTCTTACCTCAACCGTCTACTAGAAACCAAGCTAGGAAAATTCTCTCTCACCAAGCAGATCAAAATAGATTCATAGCGAGTCCAGCTTGATGCAGGTACCGTCTGTGCCCCTCATTTATTTTCAATCCCCATTTAAGTTGTGGGGAACAGTCTGTCCCCTGCCCCCTGCTGGTTACGCTACTGGAATCAACTCTGGCATGTGTTTTCTTGTGTTACACGCCATTTCCGAGCAGAGCGCCACAATAAACTAGTTATATTATACATGTAAAATCCTCACAGCCTATCAAGTTATCCAACTATGGAGGGAAAAACATTGGCTAAAGTTAGGAAAAACTTTTTATATGTGACACACTTTAACATGCATTATAGTAGTAGCGCCCACCAAAGTACTTGTAAAATATCACAATTCCAAAACTTTGTGTGAGAAAATTGTGGGGAAATATCAAATTTAATATATACCCTTTGTACTTTTGTTTGTTCAATTCATGTTATTGGTTGAATAGTGAGGCGCCAATAAAAATGTGCTATGTACAAACTCTGGTGAGGAATGTATGTGCATAAAATACCAGTTATGCAGGATATCCAACAAACTAAGTAATGTTGGTTTACATAAGGGTAAAATAAATTATCCCTTTTGATTAGGAAATATTGGAAGTCATTTATATTGGCAATTTAAAATAAAGAATAATTTTTACTATAACATGCACTGATCAAGGGGTCAAAGAGAGGTCATTAAGAGGTCAATCTTTGTGCACCACTGACCCAGGGACAGTGATTCCTTTGCCCGAGTATTAAGTTAAAACATGAACCTGTGAGAAACCCATTAAATGGACAAGAGATTTTTTGAGGATAGAAATTTCTCTAATTTGCACTTGATCAGTTGTAGAACACCTACCGTGAACTTTTTGAAGGTTTATTGGTCAAACAAGTAAAGAAAAAACAAAAACTATGTTTTGAAATTGCCTGAAAAGTAGGGGGAAACAAGGTCAAGCCCTATTGAATGCAATGGACGCTGACCTTCTGTGCCCCCTACATTGGTAACTAAGCATTTAAGACAGTCAAAACTATTCCTTATTTTAATCTTATGAACTCCACCAATAATTTGTGCCATTTTTTATCCAAATCAGAACTTTAATTGAAATTGACCCTTTTTATTGATTTTTGTGTTTTTAGCCTCTTGAACTTTGGGCTCTAGATATTACAAAATATACCTTTTCTGAATCCTTATGGGTAGACACATAATGTGGTATACTTTTCAACATGACTAGATTAATTTAAAAATTTGACCCCTGTACAAACTTTGTCTTGACCCCCTCTCCTTAAGGCACATTTGCAGCACTTAAAATCACGGTCAGGGGTCCCGTCATTCTTCAACTATTTAAACCTCAAACCTTTCTTGTAGCTTGAGATTTCTTGCAAATGCTCTGTCTGTAGCGCCGGGTTATTTGGACTCCCTGTTCAACTATGTTTCGGTTCTTAACCCCTACTTCCAACAAACATACAACATTTAGCTCCAAGGTTAAATTTTGCCAGTTCTTCATGGCTCCTATTTTTCAACCTCTAATTTATCCCATTCGTCCCCAAGTAACATAACTGTCAAAAATTTTTCAGTTCTTAAGCCTACTTTCCTTAAATTGTGGTTCACAAAGCCCCCAACCAATTTCAGCACTTTGGGTCCGCTAAAAAAAAACCCACCCCTACCCAAAACAAGTTGAGTGCCCCCCCCCCGGCTTTTTGTTCTATGAACAACTCTGGATATCCATGTGAAGCACCTGGGTCTTCAATGCTGTGGAAGATCCCCTTGGTCTTTCATTGTTGTGGAGTGGAAGATTCCCTTGGTCTTCAATTACTGTTGATCAAAAGACCATTTCCTTTCGCAAACTCCTTACATACCCATTCAATGAAAATAACATGATTTGAACTTAACATATATCCAAAATGTACTATCTACAAGGTTTTTTAATGCAACTCAAAAAGCCATTTGGAAACACGCATTCTCTGGTCTAATTTCTAAAAGCTGACTTACTCCCATTTTTCTTACATCCTGATACATTAACCCATTTATCAATATTTTTGGTCCTGTCTTTTGGGGCCCTCACAATATTGGGTTGAATGTGTAATAATGCGTTGCCTCAGGTTTAAACTTTACCCTGAACAAATCGCTCCAGATTTGAACTACTGATGAATTTAGAATTAGTCTTAATCTAGTTCCTCACCATTTTCTGTGCTTTGTGAAGAGGGATCCCTGATGGTTCAGACTCGACGCACCTCGGTCGCATAGCAGGAATTGCTCCTCCGTCATACCTCCTCTCCCTTCAGCAAACACTACCTCATATATGACCAAATTAAGGGGTGGGTAATTTGATGGAGAGTCTAATCGATTTTATTTAACTGTTTAGAAAAAATAACTCCCACACCATCTAAAATAGAATATTTTAACACTTTTTAAAATAATTCCAAACAATTCTGAACATATTTTTGCATTTTAGAATCATTTGGCATGCTATATTAGTTCTCCTCCAGGCCTTTCTGACAGGATGGTCATGCGCGATGGCCTCTACCAGAATTCCAGAAATCGCATCGCCACAGGGTTTTTATACATTACCTCATCCATGGCCGACAGCTTCCTTACATTCCCCATATCACTCAGATCCGCCTTGTGTTACCCTGCCAATCCTTGATAAAATTGGGTGTGGATCAGCTGACCCTCTGCTTTCTCGGGTCACGACTCCGTCTCATTAACATTACACGTTGTGTTGGTACCTTCTTGGTCAACGTTGCATACATGGGAGGCGCCATCCGATAGATGAGGTACCTGGAAGATTGCCTCTTGATTCAATGGAGATCACGGCCTGGAGGAACCAATCGATCATGGTATACTTACGCTTCCCTTTCAACATTCAATCGTTGTCTCCACTGCCCCGCACCACCGAACTCGCTGGGTTGTCCAAAGCCATTTGGACCAGACTGTCCCCATGAATGATACCAGTCATAGTTCTATTTCCGTTATTGACCAACTCAGGGCATCATTTTCCACCGGGTGAATTGGACACTAACACACAACAATATATCAAGGGGAACCAAACTTTGAGACAGAGCTTGCTCTGGAAATCAAAGGATCCAAACCAAATCGAGCACTCCTCTTGCAACCAGCCTTGTCCCCTCAGTCCTCCCATTGCCGCCCCTCCTCTCTTGGATTCGGATCGTGTACCACACAACATCCACCATAGGCCTATGGGTGAGCCAACCCCTTCTCTCACAGCCATTCTTTGCTTGTATACACAATGGACATTGCCATGGGCCAAAAAGATCCATGATGGTAGTGGTGAAGATGGAATTGCTAGTCTAATAATATCAGCATGCGGCTACTACAGAATTCATATCTCATCATTACTACACTAACGCAAGTTTTAAATCCGTTTTTAATCCTCCGTCACGGGGGTGGGCCCCGGATTCACCTCACGTTGCAGGAACCGCCCTGACTCCTTCCTTCCATTTCATCCGACTCAATGCCCTCCTCCTCCACCCAACCCTCCTATTCTCCTCCTCCACTCGTTTCTTCCATGTCTTCTTTGGACGTCCCTCCTCCTCAAACCGCCCGACCTCAACGCCCTTCTTTTGTTTTTCCTCCTCCTTTCAACTTTCGCATTTATTCCTCACCAAAGCATTAACTCCCGTTATTTCTTTTTTAAGTAACACACACCGTGTACTCCACAACTTCATTGTTATGCTAGTCAAACGCTGTGTATTTAATGCAACTTGTTGACCCAGAAGTGTTTTATTAGACAGTCTGGCCATTATTTTAATTCTTACTCCCTGAACCCTGATAGCACCTCAGGCCAATCAAAAAAAACGAATAGCCAATCTGCATCAGGTGATCGAACATTTCATCAAGAGCAATGGCTGATTGTTCTGAAAACCTTTTATTTATACCCCCCCTAATTTCCCTCATAAATATTGCCCTGCACTCCTTCCAATGATTTAACCTTTGCATTAACAGATTTATAGCTTTGATGACACAATTAGTATACCATAATGCATTTTCGGGACCGGGATGATTTTCCGGCCAACAACTTGTATACACTGAAGACCTGCTTCCTTCCAACGATTTAACTGATGCAAAGCTAACGGGAGTATTTAACCTTGACAGGCTAGGGCTTAATTGAGGGCAAAGTAATTTTCTTCCCTAAATATTATCGTGGACCCCAAAGAAGGATCACCCATATTTTGTCCCTAGTTAAACTTTCTGCAAGTTTGTTTTAGGTTGGTTAAAATACCATGCAATTTAAGGATGATTCCCTGGCATGCACTTGCTCGTTTCCAATTTGGTTAAGACACTATTCGTGATTATCTTGAAGAGTCAACATATTGAAATTTCCAAGAATAGCTTAAATGTGAAAGATAGTCTGTAGAGGTTACTTCTTCCAACTGAAGATTACGAAACTAAGAAAACGCAGTGTTAAATATTGACTCCATTTCAGTCCGATGTGTAGGCCATGTCTACGGACAGAAGACTAAAATTCTGATTTTGTCCTTATTAGTAGCTGCTGGTCCTATCATTTGGCAGGGTATTGTTATACCTGTACTTGATACAACATGCCAAAATCTGATTTTGACGATTTTTTTCGATTTTCCGGATTTAGCAATCACTGATAGTGCCTAAGACGATCTAATACCTAGGCCGTAACGTTAGTGTCCTATATCATGTTCCCATTGGCTTCAGATGATCCAAATATCACAAACCTAACAGAGGTCTTATCACAGTAGTTTTTTGAAGACCATACGTGATGATAACTTCACGAAGAGCTTTGGAGCTGGGAACATCTTTATGAAGACAACCGCAAAAGTGGTATGATCACTTCCCTTAATTATCAACATACACCTGGATCACGGGTTGTTAGTAATGAACTTTAGCACAGAGCTTGCTGTTATTCAACAAAAATAATACTTAATCTTCGAGGCAGGGCATCCTGGAAGTACAATAACTTCAAATCTTAAAGGTGCATTTCCTATCTAGTCAGCATTTACTTTTGTTTTCGCTTTACTAGATTCACAAGAGAAGGTTACTTCCAAAATTTTCATTTGATTCTGAGTTGCGTATTGATGCTATAAACGAATTTTTTATCGCGCTGCCCCACATAGGCCACTGTGTTTTCATTTCTTCTTTCCGTTTACAGACGGAAATACAAAATTGTAAATTTCTTTCTAGAGGCAGATCGAATTGGCACATAAGATTAGGCAAATTTCTATATCTTTGGCTAAATGTTTCAGATGAGATAAAAATCCATTTCTTTGAGGTAATAGGACGAGGCTGTGGATCACATGCCCCTTTAAATGCCACTTTTAAAAATTCTTTGACATATTTAGGAAAACACAACAATTTACTGTTTGGGTGGGTCTTGACTTTGGCTTGTGATGGTATTGTTAACCGGGTGTAAAGAAGGGCTACTACCAGTAGCATGGTGACGAAGATGATTCATCCACATTACTATCACATCATGGCTGATGCTCAAAGAGAAAACTACATGGAATTAATGGTTGCCGGTTACACATTCAAGTCATATTGGTCTAACAGCTACAACAATGTTAGAACATATGGGATCTAATCAGCTCAGTCAATAGTGAGTCAGACTTCGATTCAGTCAGGTCATCTATCATAGGTTCAACCTTCATTGGTAAAAGACAAAATTTGTATATACAGTGGGCACATGGCCTTGAATGAGAGACTGGATAGAGTAAAATACTTTGACCCCATTAGAGCAAATCTAGTGAACTTTGCTGTTAAAGCTAAATAGAGTAAGGCTTTTTCACCCTCCTACCTGGAAGACTAAAAAAACGTCCACTCTAATAATGACAAATAAACCCATCAATAATCTCCATGCAGGACTGGAAAAAAACAAAATTTCCCTGCAAGCCAGTCTTTATTTCCAGCAGGCATAGTAGGCATATTAGAACTAAGACATGTTTTTATACTGTATATATTTATTAATCTTTACTGGAGAACTAAGTAGTTTAAATTTCATGTTTTTATACTGTGTTATGAAAGAATGAATGAATGTCTTAGTGAAAGAATAAATATACATATTCTGAAATGAATTAATAATTAAAGGGTTTCCACTGAAGCCCCTCATACCCCACCTTTAAACAATAACTACATCAAAGGAATACATTCTGCTGACACACAATGAACACTGATGTGGTACAATATACCCGATTCATTAAGTGTATAACTTTTTTCCCTATTACTTTTAAAGGTGCTTGTTCCAATTTTGTCTATCGTGTTCTCTACTTGATATGAGAACCTGACACATGTACACACTGACCATCAAGTACAGTGGGAAACAACTTGCGGTTTTGATGCTAGACGCAATAATGCATAAAGCAACGCCCTGTTCACTACTGTGCTAATTTTGATGGTTAACCACTAAAACGGTAGTTTTTTATCTGTATCTTGAGAAAGAAATGGATTTGAAAGCTGAAATTTCAGGATGACAATGAGAAAAATACGGCCTTTCATCTGATATCAAAATCAAAATATCTGATATCATTGTTGTCAAGACAATTCCAAAAGGTTGGTCCACAATTTCTAGTAGCATGATTACAGAACAATTTCTTCGTTTTAGTAATTTGATAGTCCTGGGCATTTCTTGTTGGATAATTGTGTGTCTGAACATGCTTTAATATGTTGAGAAAATTTGTGGGAGTTGATTTGTGTGGTGTTTATACATAAAGATACCGAGGTTGAGCTTAAATATATCGTATACATTAAGAGCATTATATTTGCAAACAGAGGTCTGGTATGGCTTCTATAGTAGCTGTTCGAGACCGTTCTGACTGCCGATATATGCACAATTACGTTTTTTGCTTAGAGAACAAATTTAATGAAGCATAAAGGGTCCATGGCCTAATCACTAATATCCCCATTTCCAGGACCTCTGATATTAGCAGAAGTCGTCAAAATATTGTTTTCTGAAAAAAGCTGCTATTTTTCTCATTTACCCTGTGAAATCTTAGGGCTAAAAAATGTTTGGACTGGATGTTTTGAGCAAAAAGGTGCATCATTTTGGTTGACCAATATTAATTTAACAAAGTACTCTATGGGACTTATAATGTCACATTTTTAGCTCTCACATCAAAATGGATTGGAATATCAGCGCAAAACTTTACAGATGAAGTTATGGGGTGAAGGCCAATCTATCAAGAGGAAAAGTTTATATAATTTATCCCTCTTTAATATCAGCATGAATCTTTACAGATGGGGTATTGGGGTCAAGGTCATTTTAAACAACCTTTATTTAATCTGATTGGGCCATCCACCTTTAACACCTCTAATGCACACAAAGGCAGCATTTTATAATACCTGCCACATGTATTGATCGAGATCTCGATCACTTGAGCACAGTAAGTGTTAAACTCTCACTAGAGTTTCCTTGAACAAAATAAGTATGTTCTATTATGTGAAAAGAGATATGACTTTAAAACATTGTCTCATGGTGAAATTCGATCTGTAATGACCTGAAGTTATTTTGACAGTTTAGATGGATCTGATGGTAGAGAGAAGTGGATTCAAGGAACCTGTCAGGTGTGCCATCTATTTTTACTACTGTTGATGTAGATTATGATTCATCCAGTAGAGAATAATATAGAAGAAATTATGAATCAATTACTGGACTAACCTTTCAGAGGTTAAGAACTGCAATATTTCGTCCGAACACTTCAGACTTCATCAGGCAACTGCGATGTTTCAGGTTGGTCACGTGTCAAACGGCGGGGAATACCAATTAAAGATTGATCCCATGCATGCGAGAGCGGAAAACTTGTCAATATCAAGGACAAACAGCCGAAAGACAAAAAATCAAACGTTGTCTACGGAATTAAATGTTCTCACCCAGACTGTGATGAAAGCTATGTTGGCGAAACAAAACAATCCCTCAAAAGCCGGGTTAATCAACACCATAGACCCAGTGCCAGTGAACTTCAAAATTCCGCAGTTTACATACACACTCAAGAAACAGGACACAAAGTGGATTTGGAGGATACAGTCATTCTGGATCGTGAAGACAATTGGCTCCAGCGAGGTATCCGGGAAGCCATCTGGGAGCGAGTGGAAAACCCGTCCCTAAACAAGAAAGGGGGCTTACGTTTTCAGCTCTCTCATGCATGGGATCAATCTTTAATTGGTATTCCCCGCCGTTTGACACGTGACCAACCTGAAACATCGCAGTTGCCTTATGAACTCCGAGTGTTCGGACAAAATATTGCAGTTCTTAACCTCTGAAAGGTTAGTCCAGTAATTGATTCATAATTTCTTCTATATTTTTACTACTGTTTGTGTGTACTTTTAATTCCATGTGTATAAGTTTTAAATGCTACCATATTTCATGTGTTCAAAAGTTATGGGCGGATATTACTGTCAAAAGTATCTCTCAGACTAAACAAGGTCTCAAATACAAAGAAAGACGTCAAATAATTATGAACAAGGTCTCAACTACAGAAAAAGGTGTCAAATGCAGAGAAACATGTCAAAGGTCAAAAGTATCTCAAAGATTAGATAAGGTCTCAAATACAATGAAGATGTCAAATAATTATGAACGCTCAAAACACGTCTCGACTACAAAAAAAGGTGTAAAATGCAAAGAATGTCAAAAACACGTAACGGTCTTAACTATAGAAAAAATTCCAAAAGCAGAGAAAGATGTGAAAATCACGTCAAGGTCTCAGCTACAGAAAAGGGTGTCTAATGCAGAGAACGATGTCAAATACACGAAACGGTCTCAACTTCCAAAAAGGTGAAATGCAGAGAAACATCAAACACACGCAACAGTCTTAACTACAGAAAAAGATGTTAAATGCAACAAAGAAAGATGTGAAAAACACGTAACGGCCTCAACTACAGAAAAGGATGTTAACCCTGTGGTGGTCAAATGCATGCATGCAGAGAACGATGTGAAATACACAAAATGGTCTGAACTGCAGAAGAAGGTGTGAAGTGCAGAGAAACATGTCAAAAACACGATAAGGTCTCAAGCAGTCTCTTTGTCAAAGCGAACTATCTCGCAATTATTAGATAAGAGTTTTGTACACATCGTCCACTTGTCAATACGAAATACGACAGTGTGGATTATGCAATTGCTGTGAATAATTCTTGTATTTTTATTTATTTTGTATTCATTTATTTTATTATTTTGTTTATTATTCATTTATTTATTCATTCATTTGGCCGTATCATCTTTTCTAGATTAACTGGAGTAACCGAACTTAGTTGTATTGTAGGAGGGCACAAGCCCCTACTAAGCATGTAATTCATTCCCCAAGGGTCCTCCCCTGGGTCTGACGGGGGGAGGGGGGTGAACATAAAAAAGGTCAACATTGAGCCATATTCTTTTTTCTAGATGAGCTAGAGTAGCCAAACTTAGGCATATTGTAGAAGGGTACAAGCCCCTACTAACCATGTAGTCACCCCCAGGGTCTTCCCTTGGGTCTGACAGGGGTGGGGGAAATGTAAAAAGAGTTAACATTGCAACACCAAAAAACCAAAAAGGCACTTTCCCATACGCTACTGTGTATTAAGTATAAGTCCGTATGGACATGGGTGTGTAGGTCCGTATGTAGATATAGGTGCGTATGTAAATGTGCGTATGGGTGAAGAATTTTTAGTTAAGTATTATATTAAACTTTGAAAGTGATGACGTTACTGATGACGTCATTAGACGACTTTTTAAATTTTAGATATAGCGATTTTGGGTATATGCTAGACTTCCCTATACAATGTCCCATAGAGAATAATAGTGTGTATTATATAAAAGATTTCTTGTATTAATTTCTATATTCATTTTTTTTCATTTTTTTAATTTATTATTTATTTCTATTTATTATTTAATTTATTTTGTATTTGTTTATTTTTATTTAATTATTTTTATTTATTTTAGTTCTATTTATTTTGATTTTGATTTTAATTTTTATTTATTGACTATTATTCATTTTTTTAAATTTATTTTTTTGTAATTCTTTATATTTATTTCTTTATATTAATTTATATTTATTTATTTATATTAATTTATATATATTTATTTTGTATATTTATTTTGTATTTTCCATTGACTATATATCAGGAAATTTAATGGGAAAACCCTGCTTCACCAAAAGGATAAAAGAAAAATCAGACAAAGTCAAAAAACACTTTGGTCTATTTTGCATAATAATATTAATAGAAAATAGAAGTAAATATAAATAAATAAATAAAAATAAACGAATAAATAAAAAAAAATAACTAAAAAAAAAATAAAATTAAAAAAATAAAAATAAATTTAAAAATCAGTAAATTAATAAAATAAATAGATTAATAAAATAAATAATTGACATATTTTTCACATCTTTCTCTGGATTTGGCATCTATAGTTGAGACTCTAACATGTTTTTGACATGTTTCTCTGAATTTCACACCTTTTCCTAAAGTTCAGACCATTACGTGTTTTTGATGTTCCTCTGAATTTCACACCTTTTCCTATAGTTCAGACCGTAACGTGTTTTTGATGTTTCTCTGCATTTCACACCTTTTCCTATAGTTCAGACCGTTACGTGGTTTTGATGTTTCTCTGCATTTTACACCTTTTCCTATAGTTCAGACCGTTACGTGTTTTTACATTGTTGTCTACATTTGAAGCCCTTTTCTGTAGTGGAGACCTTTACGTGTATTTGACATGTTTCTCTGCATTTGACACCTTTTCAGTCATTGAGACTGTTACTTGTTTTTGACATGTTTCTCTGCATTTGACACCGTTTTCTGTAGTTGAGACCAGTAAAGGCCGCCCATAAAAAGTTGTCCAACAATTTTGATTTAGCCCAAAAACAAATGCAACAGAAAAAAACATTGGTGTCAATATACAATAAAATTTTCCAAAAATAATGCTATCAAAATCCAGTTTCTGGAGCACATAAGGTGGAAAAATTTTGTACGGGGGTAAAAATTAAAATGTTAAAATTCATTTAAAAGATGTACCAATTTATTGGGCTACTCCTAAGGTTAAAAAAGTATAGTTTGCTTAATCTATGACTTTGAGATTTAGTACAATAGGCATGTACATAACAGTTCAAGGTCATCCTGTGTTAAAATTTACAGGAAGGTCCAATTTTGTTGTAAACTGTTCATTTGGCCACATTAGATAAGAAAATATACATGGCTAGTAATCCCCATAGACCTTATAAACCCCAGTGATATTCTGCATCGTAATTTTGCAACAAAATATCATAAATGTTGCACCCAGTATATTTTCGGTTCCTGTACCATCAGAGACACAATTTGATACTAATTTTACAACAAATGGATAAATCTGAAACAGCTTTACCCCTAAATTGTGACCTTAAATCTATTTTGGCTCCTATAACTACAACTTGAGATTAGACAAACTATACCTTTTTGAATCCTTGAAAAATAATGAACATGCTGGTATACTCTTGAAAACATTTTGATTCTTTCCGTATTTTAACACCTGTATAAACCTTTGCCCCCTAGAAGTACACTTTTCACTGCTTTGGTAAAAATGTTGTTCTTCACAATTTCTTCAATACAATTCTGAAGGAAATTTATTCTGTTGCAGTTAGTTTCATGTTTACCCATTTGACTGACCTAGAGGTTCAAAACTTGCTTTGCTGGCTTATAAAACAATAAAAACTACCCATGTCTATGTGATATCAAATTTTCATTGATCTAAAGGTTGTATATAGATTCGAACCCCACTGTGGCCAATGTGTTGTGCACCTGAACAAGGCACTTTATCTCGCTTGCTTCCTCTACCCAAGCGATATCGGGTAGTAGTTATTGGGAATATTACAATCTAAGTGCTGATAGGATTGTGCGCTTGGCCAGCAGCCTGCCCAAGTGTATCAAAATGATTGTGATAGTTTCTCGACGGCAACGTACAGACTGTCCCAATAAAAACTATACAATCAAACTAAAAATTATAAAAAATATAAACTGTGCATTTTTGCCAGATATTTTGACTTTATTTGTTAGACAAGATCCTAAGCTAAATCCTCGCTTTTATTCCATCCAATTTGATGGATGCTAAGCGGAGATATTGTCAGTTGAACACAAAGGATAAAATACCACTTGGGCCAGTTTCACCTGAAGGTTCAAGAAACTAAAGGTATAAGGCGTGTAGCATCATTGTAGGATTAAACCCTTTTCAAACAAAAGAATATTGTACAGATCAGAGTGAATTTATTATCATGCATTGAACTCATCAATATATTATTTTTCAGTGAAAGCACCAGAAATTATGTTGTGGGTAAATGAGGGACTCGCTCTCAGGGGGACAATAATCATGAAATTCATGGAAATTTGGGGAATGTGACTGCTGAAACTAATGTAACAGTCTACAAGTCTGTTGAGGGACAAATGTGTGGACAACGCTTTAATGTCGAGGGACAATTTACCCTTACCCTATTCCCACTGCCGCCAAGATGCCAGGGAGGAACATAATGAAGAAAGCAGTGTTCAACAAAGAGCAATAAAGGAAAGGATGGTTGTGTTCAAAGGTCTCAGTTTACTTTCAACAAGGGTGTTTTTATGGTTCTAACTTCTGCTGAAACCTGGAGTAAAGCTGAGACAACAAGACTGTTTGGAATTGAATTTCCCAATGCTACATGTATTTATTAGCAACTGCCACATTATAAAGTTATAAATTATGTTATATCACAAGAAGCAGCACTTTATACCTACTTTTTATTTTTATTTTCAATAAAGAATGCCTTGAAGGTGATTTTCAATGGCAACTTTGTTGATAACAGGATAGCCGAAACTGGCCCAACAGGTTTTTCAACTATCTCAGATAATTAGCCATAACTCCTGAAGCAGACCCCCAAATTACACCAACTAAAAATCTGATGAAAGCTGGAACACTCCTAAAAAAGAATCAGTAAAACTCCAGTTGAGGTGAACTTAAATTTTTGGCCGAAAAATTAATCTTTGATTGTACAGTTTTTTTGGGACAGTCTGTAACAATAATAGACAGTGCCATAATCTTATAGGAATGGTGCTTTGTAAAAGCCTGTGTATTTTTATTATTAATATCTCTTTGGGTAAGAACATATTCTTATTTTTACATGTGGTCCAGTGGATTCAACAACCGACTCATGACCCAAAGGTCCTGGGTTTGAGTCCCGCTGAGGCCAATGTGCTGTGCACTTGGGCAAGGCACTTTACCTCGCTTGCCTCTCTCCACCCAGGTGCAAAATGGGGAGCTGTTAGGAATATTGTCCATTGAGCGCCGCCCAAAGGTATGAGTATTGGGCAAATTGTAAGGCAGCTGACATATTCTTGTGGTAGCGGAATAAATGTAAAGCGCTTTGATACATTGTGAAAGGTGCTATATAAATGTCGACATTTAAGGTCTGGTCTCAGGAAATGAAATAAACTTGTAATCCGAGTCTGTGGAACGGAAAATGGTTAAGAATATGAGGGTCTTATGGCAGGTACGTTCCTATACTATCTTCTAATGTGACTGTCCCTCAGGCTTAAATTGCTTTGCCTGTTCATTACATCCCATCAGCCCTAAATTTCAAATAGCCTTTAACAAAGCTCTTAAGTCTTGCTTGTATGAAGTTTAATTTTTATTGAGAGAAGAACTAATCTGAAATGATCAGCTTTCTTACCTCGTTCCGATTTCTAACCAGCTACCATGGTCTTGGACAAAGAAAAAGAACTGTAGTGCCATTACATCAGAAAGAAGCAGTACCACTAGGAACAAGCTAGATGTTGGTAATCTTTGTATAAGATGGATGCCTTGAAATGTACAGGTGACCAATAGAAACAGGATTACAATCTAGAAGAACAAAGAATGACAACTTAGAAGGCTGATGTTTGTTGTTATGGGTCAAATGAATGATATCTAACAACAACAACAAGATAATTCATTTGAATGCCCTGAGTCGTCAATTTATGTAATTCACCATGATGATGTGACTGTACACATGCTCTGTTGCCAAATGGGTCCACACAAATTACAAGGCACATATTTTTACAGGGCAAAGATTGAACTCCCCACGCTATAAATCCTCCATTTTGGAGGCGACGTGTATGTATGAAATCCCCATTTTTAGTATCGTTGTCACCCAAAGACCCCTTATTTTTTTGAAAATTTAACCCAAAGACCCCATATTTTGGGTAAATTTCACAACTGTCACCCAAAGACCCCTATTTTGGGGGGGAAATTTTGATATTTTTTTTACCTGCAGACCTTCCTCATTTTTAAAATTTGCAAAACTTTCACTCAAAGAACCCCTGAAATCCCCTTAGGGCAATTTGACTCTCTCTCTCTCACCCAAAAAACCCTACTTTTTTGAGTCCTTTGTCACCAAATGCCCTGGGTTTGGAAGCAACAGTCTTACATCCATATCCATGTGAGTACCCATATCCATTTGAGTGCCCCCGCCCCGGATAGGGACTTGGCATAATTTGTCATTACATTAGCCTACTTGGTTTCTGTAAAATACTACCAAAGTCTTAGACGGAGTTTGAGAACTAGCAGGATCAGTACAACTTGCGGTAGCTAGTCATTTTGCTACCTGTACTGCTCCGACTATTGGCATTACTACCCTTTTGCATTGCCTTAGCCTTTTCTACCTTTGCTTTACTCTCGGACGACAGTACTAACTATGCGTCTTCCAGTGAGCTCATTTTAGCTGTTTGTGACAGTCATGAACAGGTAAGAGCTCCAAATTTTGCAACTTTCAAAGGAAAGTGATGGCCATCTAATAACAGTCCATATTCCGCGAAAGTGCACTAACTACCGCGAATATCCTTCATGTTGGATGAGAAAAATGATAATTTCTCTTGAATCTGCAGTTAATTTATCTGTGATTAATCTCATTAATTTCTGACGAATATCTGGTCTCCTTTTTATGATCAGTCTTTCATAGAACGTGGCCATGACACACTAACACATGGAGTGTATAGGTAACCTGGATGTAGAGTACATAATCAGGGAGTCTATATAATAGAGAGGGACACAGTAACATATTTGATTAATTAACATCATTAACATGTTTGTGATTAATACTAAAAGAACAACGAAATTTAAATATATGGATTACAAATTTGTTTAAGTTATTTTTGGACCAGAATAATCATGATATTCAAGTAGGTAAAGTAAGTAATTATCAGCTTATCAAGTTATCATGCAATACTACACCTTGCATGATCAAATTTCTTGCAGGTCCTGTGGACTCGTTTGGTAAACAAATGACGGATCCTCGTCTATTTTTGCAGGTATTTGACCAGAGGACCCGCCTTATTTCAGATGCTGCATACACTCTGACCCACCCTAAATTCATACTACATATCAAAAACAAAGAACAAAAACAGTGGGATTATACTCGAATCAGTTTGCTAATAAATAAATAAAATAGAATTAACTTACCTTCCAGAGTAGAAGAGCACCCATAACAAATGGATTAAATACTGTTAGAAAACAATAGACTGAAGCAGGATCAAAGCTGCAAGGGAAAACAAGAACAGCATAGTCTGCAATTAGATCAATGCTAGGGAACTGAAACTTTATGTGCATATCTCTATTAACAAAATGTGACCCAGCATGAATAAATGAGGCTCTTTGTGGCAAATATAAATTTGTTATAATGGCAAAAGTTAGTCAGAGGGGATAAACAATGATTTTTCTTCTTTTTTTTTGTTTAAAAATATAAGTTGATATATCCTGTTTCATGTGGTGTATGTTTTATATAAAAATATTGATGATAAAATGTGTTTTGAGCTCATTTCATTTATCATGTGCAAACTATAGGGGTCTTTCAACTTTAACAGCCTATAACTCCTTATCAATATGGCATGATCTTTGACCTACCATAATTTCATAACAACACCCTGTGAAGGTGATTAAGGTCTTATTTTAACCTTTAAAGCATATGTAAAATAACAATTTTGAATTTTACCTCAAAGAGTCATTTACTTGTGCTGGGTCACAAATATGCAAAAAAAAAAAAAAAAAAAAAAAAAAAAAAAAAAAAAAAAAAAAAAAAAAAAAAAAAAAAAAAAAAAAAAAAAAAAAAAAAAAAAAAAAAAAAAAAAAAAAAAAAAAAAGCAAAAACATTTCCATACTATCTGAATGCAATTGTACAAGTACCATTATGGTACACAAATAGATGTACCAAATTCAGTTTGCAGGTAACTATGTTTTCTTACCTAATTGCATTACACATGTCAATAACCACATTTCCAGTTCACTTCATTTCCTTTATTAAGGGAAGTATTAATGCCTTTATGTCCTAACCTTCTAAGTACCTGTTAATACTGGCTATATTTCCTGTTCCAAAGAAAGCAGTGATTGTGAAGAATACAAAGAAATAGGCACAGCGCAGGTCATCTAGCACCAACTTACGAGGCGGACCCTGTTCCAAACTGGTGTTATCACCAAACGATAAGAAATACAGCTGAAATAAACAAGAAATCATGTGTCGAAAACACTCTGACAATAAAATTGTTGAAAATCACTTAAAAATTGTTAGCATACATGAAAAATTCATGAAAAACTACAAAGCAAACATGGTAAATTGAATTTGTTTTGACCTGGAACATTTACAGTGAAGCCAAAATACCCCCTTGATGACCTTGAAATGACCTTCAATAATTGGGCATCAAATGTGTACTAAACCCACAATGTTTTATGCCACCTACAGCAATTTATTAAAGATCAGTTGGAATGACCTTGAAATGACCTTTAGAATTTTTGGCATCAAATTTTTCTAAACCCAACAAGTTTCATGGCCATATTAACCATTTGTAGTAGTTTGATCTTGGATGACCTCTGATGACCATGAATTGACCTTCAACATTTTGGGCATCACAGGTGACTAAACCCACCAAGTTTCATGGCCATACAACCATATCTAGTGATTTGACCTTGAATTACCCTGATTGATCCCTGATGACCTTGAACTGACCTTCAAAATCTTTGGATTTAAACAGGTTTCCATTTCAAATCTGGTCCTGGGTTGCTTACCTTCACAGAAGCAGATGATGATAAGTGATGTTCACATAGAAGCCACAGTAGCATGAGATAGCACAATGCTATACAAAATAACCCTTCATGGCTAGGTGTAGAGATGATCAGAGTTAAAGAAAAGTTAATTTACCTAAAAACAAAATTATGTTGCCAGTTCACAAAATACAAAACCCTTAAACCTGTGCAAAATCTTCCTGTGTTTTACTATAGAAGTTTTGTCATTGAAAGCTTTGAAAATCAAAAGATGGCCTCTCTGTACATATTAATTGTATGTGAGGGTCATCTTCAGTCATCGTCCATTTAACAACATGGCAACGGAGAAACAGCACAAACTGCCATAGTATAACTCTAGTTCTGATTGTCCAATGCAATGTAATGGTCATTTCATTGTATGAGTTTTCTGCATTTTGTCTGTTACTTTAACACGTCTTTAGTATAGATCATGGGCTTAATGGATATTATGTGAATTGAGGGGTGCATAAATGAATCCACTGACATCTCCTGCATGTATGTACATAGGTAAATGTTGTAAATATGCAAAATACCATAAGTAGTACATGGGGAAATGTATTTTTGTGAAAATTTCATATACAATCTTGCAACCAAGGTTTTTCTAAATCAAAATTTTATGAGGATTTCAAAAATCATGGGTGTCATTTTTTAAAATGTGTTCTTGGGTGTTTTTTGGGCGGATTTGTATTTTATATTATTTTTTACTGATTCTGATATTTTAAAGGCTAAAACCTCACTTTTTCTGCTGCATGTTCCTTTTATGAACCTATAATTTTTATGTTTTCATAGGGTAATAAACTTTTTAACATGTAAAAGCTCAATATAGATGTGTTTGGGCAAATTCTAAAATAGTTTGGGTGTTTTTTGGGCGGAAAGTTCTTTTTCTGAGTATTAGCATTTTTATGTACTGAAAAAGCTGCAGTTACTTGTACAGAAGTTAATCTTAATCACAAATAAAAGATGTAGTAGTACAATAAAGTGTAATCTTTGCATAATTTGGTTGCAAATTTTAAGAAGACCCTTTGTTGAGTTTGTGCATGTAACATTGGATTTGGGGCATTTAGGTACATTAATTAATCACCTTAGGTTTAACTTATAAATATAAAGAGGCTATTATTGAAATATTGTAACATGTTCAGCATAAAGTATATAAAATATTTCTTGCATCAAACTGTAGTTAATGCACAGAGCTAAAATAGTTTTACAAAGCAGGGGGATATGTCTCCTCCAAGGCCCATTTGCCTTCTAAAAGGCCACTGGACAAAGCATAGAAATATCTGGAAGGGATTTTCAAATACAGATAACACACTCCCTCTGTATCACCAACCCTATAAGAATTTGAGAGGTTCTATTTATTTTTTCCATGACTTCAATCAGATCTCTGAGAGAATCAGACTTAAATTATAAATCCAATCACAATTTTTGAAGATTCACCTTATTGGTTAACTCTTAATCGAAACTGTACAGAAAGGATTTTCTGAGACAACCTTTCCAGTATGGGTACTACCAAGGGTTTTAAAAACTTTTAACCAAATAGCTGGTGTGAATAGCTATTTCAGACTGACTGTCCCTTGCAAGTGTAGTCAAGTGTTAAAATCAACTTCAAGTGGACAATTTTCTTGCCCAACTACTTTTTTACAAGCGCTTGCCGATGAAGTTTTAAAAACCTTGTCAACCACTTAATTTTAGGTTCGGTAAGAGGAAAGTTAAGCCAATGACATAACACACCCAAGCAAGCAAAGTCACTGGATAATTCATCCTTTACTAATTATTTAAATTGGTACAGTTATTGTCTCATCAAGTCCCGAGTTTTGAAGCACTATACATTTAGTATTCATTGCATCAGAAAGAGAGGACAGTTGTAAATGATGGACTACTGCTAGGGGTATCCAACTTCACATCTTTAAGTTTTAAGTGCATCAACTTCCAGTTGTGATGTGACTGGTTCATTGAACACAATAGGAAAAAATTGACCACAAATAGTAAAAATTGACCAAATAAGGACAAAATTGCAATTTTCTTGCGTGCACAATATGTGTTATTTTCTTTCCTATTGGTTTATTTTAAAGAAATTTTATTATGTATCAGAACAGATATTTTCCACTAAAATTGGGTGGTCCTAGGGGTTACTTTCAGAACCATGAGCAATGGGTACCCGACAAACCCGCTGAACCGGCCCTCCCGGCTTTAGAGTATTTGTTCCTATAAAATTAGGATAAGGAAATGAACTAACAAAGAAACAATTGGTCGTTAGGCTTATCTCCGATATATCCTTCACTGATATTGTTACGTTCTTACTTGATTCCACTCTTCTGAAAAAAATCTCTTCACAACCAACGGTTCATTTTGGATCCAACCAAGAGTTGGCTTTTAGTTGGTATAGGGCCACTTGACTCAATAAAGTGTAATCCTCGAAGTAAGGTATATGAATATCAGTATAATTCACTATTAGAATAATACTCTGCAGACCCAAATACCCCCAATGGAAAATGTTGTATTGATTCATGTTTTGCTTTCCTTATACCAGACTGATCTAAAAAAAAAAAAAAAAAAAGAGTAAAAATACAATCACACCCATTATTTAAGTCATTATAATGACAAGTTTTTTAGTTCCTGTATTATTGGACCCAAATAGTAGGGAAAAGGGTGCAAGTATACGAAAAGGATGCGTAATTGTCATTAAAAGGCCAGTTTTAAGCCTTAGTGTTCTCTTTACCTTTGAATCCTTACCCTGGGCACCCTCCCCAAAAAACAGTTAGCTACAATGCGTGAACAAAGAAAACGAATTATGTCTGGGTTTACTCTAATTACAGCAGTTTCAGTGCACCATTTTTTGGGTCAATAAGTACTTCTAGAACTATACTTTGCACGGCCACTAACACCCAAGCAACTGTTTTTCTATTGGTTTATTTTCCAGGGGTGGAAGAAGGGAGAAGAAGGAGGAGGTTAGAGAGGAGGAATGAATAAATGAAATAAGGGAGGATGGAAGAAAAGAATGATTTTATTTATTTTTTTTAGTAGGGATGTGTGACCTCCATTTCATAACCCGGGGTTTGAAGGTGCAATGAGAGATTTCACATATCAGGTGTCCCTAAAAGTTGAAAGCCCTGGTTTTTGCACCTAGTGTAGAGTTTTCTGTCAAAAATATCCCCATCTGGAAAGATTTTGCTGATAATTCTTTTTGGTACACAAATAGTGTTTCTAATTTTGTACTGGCGCAAATATTTGTATTGGTGCAAATACAAAATTCAGCCTGTGTTTTATATAAGCAAATACAAAGGAAACCAAAATACAATGAAAAAATCTATGAAATCGCCACATATAATGCGAAACATGGATGCCTGGAAATGTTTTTTTTTTGTGAAAGAGGGTCTTTGGAACTGACTTTTGTCGCAATTAAACATAGGGTCTTGGGAACTAATTTTTCAGAAATGTTGAAGCATGGAAACTAAAATAGTGGCAAAATTTGAGTTTCTGGATCCAAAGTTGCCAACATTTTATGAAAAATTTGGAAACCAAAGTGCAAAATTAAAAGTTTACTAGAAAAGGGCTCTTGCAAACTGGATCATGCTTCAACTTAGGGTCTTATGAACTGAGTTATGCCTCAATTGGGCATCTTACAAAATGCAGTTTGGGTGACTTAACCGAGTCAAGTCAAGGTATCAACTAGTCACACCAATTCAACTCAACCAAGTTAACATTGCTTTCTGTTTCATTAACTCAACTCAGTTAAATCATCTCAACTCAGCTCAATCAAGTTAATGCAACTCCCTGATGCATTATTTCTATCTATTTCTAGTGTGTAGGTGCAATAAGGGGGTTTTAAGGGCAGCACAAACTCCTATCATTTTTCTGTGTCATGAGCCTTTTTTTCCTTTCAAAGGGAGTTTATTTCAAAGGCTGACCTTAACCCACGGTTTCTCATAATTGAAGGTACCCAATCAAATACATAAAAAAACCCAAAACAACCACAATACCAAAAATGATAAAAGCCATTGTTCTTTTCCTTTTGGAGTTACATTTAAGTGCACTATTATTTTAAAGGCTATGTAATACAAACAGAAACTACAACAAAAACATAGTAAAATGAATGAAAATGGTTGAATTTTGCCCCCCAAAAAAGAGAGGTCCTCGGATCGCTTGTGTCACCTGCCAGTTGGTGAATGATACCCCTCATATGATCTTTGACCTTGACATGTGACCTTTGACTTCATAAAAAATGAGGGTTTGCATAAATCAAGTTTGGTTCCAATTGAACTTCAACTTTTCAATTCAGGTCAATTTTACATTTTTAGCATATATCTTACATCTTGACCTCATATGACCTTGGTATGTAACCTTTGACCTCATCAATAAATGAGGGATCCTACATTGCACCTATTACTAAAGTTTGGTTTAAATCCATCGAAGTATGTGAGGATATTATTAACCCTTTTCACAACAAAAACTGACAACATCAGCAACAGACAACATCAACAGACTACAACAAAAACAGTGGACAAAGTGATCCCTTTGTGTATTCCTGCCTTTAAGGCAGGCCACACAAAAAAGATGCTTGAGGCAAATTTGCCATGGAGGAGGCAAATCCCCACCTTGGTAAAACCGTATGTATATAGCTCCATGCAGTAACTAAACTTTGATGTAAGAAATATTTTATATGCTAAAATGTTATAATATTTCAACAATAGTCTCTTAATGTTTGTAAGGTAAATGTAACATGATTACTTAATGCCCCAAATACAATGTTACATGTACAAAATCAATAAAGGGGTCTTCTTAAAAGCAACTAAAATATGCAAATATTACACTTTGTTGTACTAAATCTTTTATTTATGATTAATTGGTAACTTCTGTATGTGTAACTGCAGCTTTTTCAGTACTTAAAATGCTTATAATCAGAAAAGGAACTTTCCGCCCAAAAAACACCCAAATTAGTTTAGAATTTGCCCAAAACATGTCCATATTGAGCTTTTACATGTTAAAAGTTTACTATACAATGAGAACATAATATTTAAAGGTTCATAAAAGAAACATACAGCAGAAAAAAGTGAGGTTTTAGCCTTTAGAATATGAAAATCAGTAAAAAATAATAAAAATCCAAAATCCGCCCAAAAAACACCCAAGAACACATTTTAAAAAATGAC
>JAMKCH010007180.1:0-42439 GCA_023653785.1 Ophioderma brevispina
CAAAAAATGGCTCAGGTAGACGAGGGATAAAACCTAGGGGTGTCCACCTCAAAACAAAACTATCATCTCTATAGAACATAATTCTACATCAAATGGTGACATAATCTTTCGAGTACACCCTCTAAAATGTTTGTAAAAAATGGTTAAAGTTGCAGCAAATTTCAAATTTTTGCATTGCGATGTTCAAACTCGTGAGGGATTTTGGGTAGTCTGGCAAGTCAAAATTCATAAACGGCAGCATTTTTTCAGAAATAAGACTCGGAGTTACGCAGGAACTAACACACCAAAGTCGAATCATGCCCTCATGATATACAGCCAGTATAGACAGGTCATCAGAAACGACATATATATGTTGACAGAATTACAGCACATTATAATTTTAATATAATACACGGCGTCACCACACCTATTAGAAAAGAAAAACATTTTTCAGTGTTATTTATTTATTTTACAGAGCCAACCTTTCGGTTTACGATTGTAATTCCAAGAAGTGATCTACAATCACTTCACAACGTATTTTATCGAGGAATCACGTATGATTATCACTGCAAAATGTAAAGTAACATCACTTGAAAGGCCATTGCCGACATTCTGTCTCCACTGATGGAAACTTCAGAACATCACGTAATCAACTCAAACTCACAAGCGGAGGAGGTGTCTTCAGCAATGATCGAGTATTACGATTTTCAATTCACAAGATGTATTGCAACACTCTCATTGAGAAAATCGTTTATATCATAAGAGGTTTTAAGGAAAGCTAGAGTACTCTCAAAAACTGAAGGAGGCTTCACTTTGATACCATTATTGAAGTACTTCGTCTTATCCACAAAATACTTTAGCTTTAAAGAGCAGCTATACCGTAAAAACTTCGATGGTACCCCTGTAAGCACCATTGCTACCAACTTATTCATAAAATGGCTTATAAAGGAAGTCATCACCACTGTCTTGCGGTTCAAGATTATCAACCTCCTCGTGGTGAACCCCGGTAACTGTTTTTTTTTTAGGCGAATGATAATCAAATGAGGCTACGCTAATATCTGTTGTCTTTTTTTAATTCACTGTCTTTTTAATTCACTGTCGTCTTTTTTATCTCACTGTATTTTAATCATGCCCCGCCAGAGGACACTATCTAATCCCAGTCTGGCACACGTGCCCTTATTAGGGCAGGCATCACCAGATGTCAAGTCAGATGGCATCTCAGTGCTCCAAATAAACGTGGAAGGTCTCACTAGGGCAAAGATAAACATCATCCAACACCTCACACATACGCATAAAGTCACGGCAATTCTCCTCCAAGAGACACACGCTACCGGCAGTTCCTTTCTGAACATCTGCGGCTACACCTATAGCTGCACACACCGAGAGCGCTACCCACGGGATTGCCACCTTTGCTAGTAACTCAAACCAATGGAAACAAATTGCAACCTCTCCTGCAGACCTGGAATGGGCAACGACCCAAATTGCAGGTGTTCATGTCACCAATGTCTACAGGCCACCTAACCATCGGCTCCAAGCAGACTCTCTACCAACTTATGGTGCACCCTGCATTTACGCTGGCGACTTTAATAGCCATAGCATTACCTGGGGTTACAGGAAAACAAACCCTGATGGAGCTACCCTAGAGGACCGGGCCTCAAAATCCGGGGTACAACTTCTACACGACCCCAAGCAACCAGACACTTTCAATTCTGGAAGGTGGAATACATCTACAAACCCTGACCTTGCGTTTGCAAACATGGACACAATCTCCATTCACCGTACTGTTCTCGACCGCTTTCCGAAGTCCCAACACAGACCATCACTGATTGCTCAGGAGAGCCTTGCTAAGCATGTAACAACAAAGCCAGTGAAAAGGTGGAACTTAATTCCGCAAGGCAGACTGGGAATTGTTCAAGAACCTGGTGGATTCAGAAGTGTCCAACCTCCCGACACCAACCTCCTCCAACCTGGACAATTCTTACACCGCACTGTGTCAACTTTTTTATTAATATAGCAAAGAAGACCATCCCACGTGGCTGCCGTCGCAGTTCTATCCCATCTTGGGATGAGGAATGTTACACTCTTTACAATGATTTCCTAAATTCTGAACCCGGGGAAGAAGCTTCATCCAAGGCTTCAGTTCTGACAAACTGCTTGGACAGGAAACGCCGTGAGCGCTGGAAGGAGACGGTCCAAGGGATCGACTTCACCCACTCCAGCAGGAAGGCCTGGAAGACTGTAAACCGCTTCACCGGCAGAATTTCCAAACCATCGAAATGTCCAGTGACTGCCAACTCATTTGGTGAGCAACTCCTCGCAAATGGTCGTTTCAAGAACATTGATAAGGATCACACTCGCTCTGTCAAAAAAGAGATCACCAAACTTCGTCGAGCCCCCGGCGTGGACGGGTCACTTTCAACATCCTTCTCACTAGATGAGGTTACCTCTGCTATCAGCCAACTAAAGAGTGGAAAGGCCCAGGGCCCTGATAACATACCAGCAGTGTTCCTGATGCAATGCGGCCAACGATGTCTTGATTGGCTCCAGGAGTTCTACACATTTTGCCTTACCAACCAGTCCTTACCCAAGATCTGGAGGAGAGCTACTATCACCGCACTCCCCAAATCAAACAAGCCTGTCGACAACCCTAAGAACTACCGCCAAATATCTCCTTCAAACTCCTTGAGAGGATGATCCTGGCCCGGCTGGAGCACGTCGTCGATCCCCATCTGCCTGACGAACAAGCAGGATTTCGCCGTGGCCGAAGCACTGTCCATCAGATTGTAAAACTCACAAATAATATCGAGGAAAGCTTTGCCGTAAGGCAGGCGTCATCTTGGTGGACCTTACTGCAGCATACGACACCTTGTGGCACCAGGGCATGACACTCAAGCTTCTCAGGACCATCCCGGATCGTCTCCTTGTACAATTTATATGTAACATGCTTGCAAACCGTAGCTTTATTCTCAAGACCAGTGATGGGCATAATAGTCGTCTGCGTCGTCTGAGGAACGGAGTACCACAAGGATATGTGCTGGGTCCTATGCTGTTTAACTTGTATATCAGCGATTTACCTCAAACAACATCTAGACGATATGGCTACGCCGACGATCTTGCCCTCCTCCACTCGGACAGCAACTGGAAAGCACACTTACTACAGACATGGCCCTACTTGCAGCATATCTCAAGACCTTGAGACTGAAGCTGGGCGAAGCCAAGACCACTGCTACTGCCTTCCACCTCAACACCAAAGAGGCTCATCGCCAGCTTCAAAGCAACCTCAGTGGAGCGTTTCTGCCATACAATCCTACACCAACCTACTTGGGAGTGAAGCTTGACCGGCAGCTTACTTACCGGCAGCACCTCGAGTCCGTATGCGCCAAGGTATCTTCGAGGAATAACCTCCTGTGCCGACTTGCTGGATCTTCATAGGGTGCCAGCCCAACGACCCTACGCACCACTGCCTTGGCTCTGCACTGCTGAATATGCCACCCCAGCATGGTGCAACAGCTCTCACACAAAGAAGCTGGACACAGTACTCAACGAGACCTTGAGAACCATCACTGGCTGCCTCCGTCCTACTCCATCTGAATTCCTACAGTGCTTTCAGGCATTGCACCTGCAGTACTTCGGAGAGAACACCACACGCATAAACTAGTGAATAAGGCCCTGCTGGACAACAAGCACCTGCTGCATAACACTGTCAAAGAATCACACCAACTCGGTAGACAGAGACTGCGCTCTCGCCGACCTTTCTGCCGACACGCTGCTAAATTCTCCAGCTCCCCTTTCAACATCTTACTGACATGGAATATTGCCTGCTAGATACACCAAGACCAGATCAACTCTCTATTACACCTAAGACAGAACTACCACCTGGCAGCAATCTCCCAAGCAAGGAATGGGCCACCTTAAACCGGATTCGGACAGGAGTCGGTCGCTTCAACAGCAATATGCACCGATGGGGGCTGCGGCCATCGCCAGCCTGCCAATGTGGTTCTCCATTACAGACTGCGGATCACATTCTCAATGAGTGCCCTACCTTTCGTCCACTGGTGGACACAGATTTCTCAAACCCCAACCAATCAATAGTGAGTTGGTTCCAACGCTTACATTATATTTAGCTGCTGCCTCATACGCAAGAAGAAGAAGACCACTGTCCTGCTGGACTGTAAACCTAAAATGTGGAGTCGCTGTGTTGACGTCACCCACATCGATTTCAAAGTCAAAATATGCCCTATGCCCTCTTTCGAGTATTTGTAGCCAGGCAAGCAGCTAGAAAGTTTGCCCAAGGTTCGTTGCCCCTAGCAACGCCCACAGAAAGCCAAGACTCGACCTCCCTGACCACTGATCTCTATACAATGGATTAGAAACCTGAGCTTCGTAATTAAAGCACTGACGGCCATATTGGTCATCCAAAAAGAGCCCAAGTAGGTGGTTAAGAGCCGGTCATTTATAAAAAATTTGTCCCCATTGAAATGTGGATAAGCGCCATAACAGACTACAGAATCAAACCAAATTCAGTGAGCTCATTGTATTTTCGCGTATGGAATGGCATGTCTCTAAAACGTGCACCCGGGATACAACTCCTGTTAAACAGGTGTCTCTGGAATGCTATTGTGTTCGGTAGATCAAGTTGTCCGCCCGTTGCTCCATTCATCAAATATACAATTACTGTTGTGTAGCCAATCCATTGTATAGAGATCAGTGTCCCTGACCCCTGCTGCAGAAGCGAAAAGCGATGTTGTATAGTGCTCGTCACGTATAAAAACGCCATGTTGTGCAAGTCTGTATAGGTTTGTACAGGAGTACATACACACGAAGCAACATTCAGAATTGAGAAATCGCATAACTATTAGAAGTAATATATGAGACATTACCTTTTTCACAGCCACTGGCAACTTCTGTCAGCTCTTTTTGATCCAGCTCTGAGCTGTCACTCAGGACAAATTTGATACCAACGAATAGATTAAAATCTGCTGAAGCTGGTACAAATTATTTAATCGGCTGATAGTTTGTTTACTAGAAAAAATCTCTATTTGTAAACGAGTCGGAAATTTCCATTCTCCAGGGAGGCGGGACTTAGTTGTACAGTCAGCCAATCAGGAGCCTCTAACTTGTTACAGCTTTAGCAACAGAGGGCCTCACTCACAAATGATAAAAAACAAAAGAGTGAAATCGATGTGCACCTTGAAGGATAGAAAGAAACCGCACCCAGAATGTCACTGACCACCTCAACGCTGTTGATCCAACTGCAAGTATCTTTCCATCGTGAAGAAAAGGAGCAAGGTAAAATCCCTTGTAGCATTAAAGTGATAGGAGGAGAGTATTTTAAGAATGGCGAATTCCTATCAAATTGCACTGCATCGGTTGTAGACCACCTACCGAGAACGTTTCTAAGGTTTATTGGACAAATAAGTACAAAAGAAAACCACAAACCTTGTTTCGCACTTGCCCGATATCGTAGTCGTCCCTATAGAAGGCCATGATTTTCTGTCGTGCACGACAGAAAATACTAAATCATCATCTTTTACGGTAAGCATTCCAAATAGGCAACAACCCTGGGTTCGAAAAAACAATTTGGGGTCACTTCTTTCTTGAAATGTCCTGATATCTCTTTAACTCTAAGTGGGGGTTCCTAGAGACCCGTAACGTGATTTTTCCAGTTTTATAACAGACGATAACTATTTTTCGACTCGCATGAAAAAAAAAATTATATCTATCACCCCGTCAATTAGATAATTAGTGCGGGTCCCTAGTATCCCATTGTCCACCAACGGGTGTGTCACTAAAAATAAAATTATTAATACCAGCAAACAGTAATATTATTCATGTTTAATATTTTCATATTAATGTCATTAAAAAAATAATTATATGGAGTAATTCCTGAATACCCTTCGCAGGGGTGACAGTTGTTAGTTTGTTGCTTTGAGTTTGTGTATGTAAAGGAGTTTGTGCGAAGGGTTTTTCGTGGTACTCAATGAGTTGGATATCTTGTCTTTAGGGCGTGAAGGGTATTCTGTTGGTGCTATTTTGTGTATAATGTGATTGTGTTTGGAGAGATAGCTATATGTTGTATTGTATGTGAAGTTTGGGTGTGAAGGGTATTCTTTTCGCATAGATTCTGTGTGTTTTTAGAGTTTTTTTTTTTTTTTTTTTTTTGATTTTCTGTCGTGCACGACAGAAAATACTAAATCATCATCTTTTACGGTAAGCATTCCAAATAGGCAACAACCCTGGGTTCGAAAAAACAATTTGGGGTCACTTCTTTCTTGAAATGTCCTGATATCTCTTTAACTCTAAGTGGGGGTTCCTAGAGACCCGTAACGTGATTTTTCCAGTTTTATAACAGACGATAACTATTTTTCGACTCGCATGAAAAAAAAATTATATCTATCAATTAGATAATTAGTGCGGGTCCCTAGTATCCCATTGTCCACCAACGGGTGTGTCACTAAAAATAAAATTATTAATACCAGCAAACAGTAATATTATTCATGTTTAATATTTTCATATTAATGTCATTAAAAAAATAATTATATATATAAAATTGAGTTAACAATTTCATATACTGATAGCAATCAATTTACTTTCGACATGTCTCCATCCTACCACTTAAACATAGACAGGGCGTAACAGGGGTCACTTGTCAGATGGGGCAATTTCTCGGTTTTGAGGCAGATATTCCCAGTTGAAGGTGGTTTAGAGGCAGATTTGCTGGTTGTAGGTAAAAATGTCCCATTGAGCTGATAAAAAGGCCTGAGTTACCATGAATGTACAGCCTTTTTTCCCCGGTCAAAACTCTCTGGGTAGTGGTTACCTTCCCCCAACACCCACCAACCCCACCCCTTTTTTTTTTTTTTTTTTTTAGCGGACGCTTCAAATGCCACTATATACCTATAGGCAGTATTAAAATATATAGGTATTTACTATTGTATAGTATTCGGTATATATTATGACATTCGAGCCGAGGTCTAGCTTTCAGAGGAGACCACTCCTCTTATATATATATAAAATTGAGTTAACAATTTCATATACTGATAGCAATCAATTTACTTTCGACATGTCTCCATCCTACCACTTAAACATAGACAGGGCGTAACAGGGGTCACTTGTCAGATGGGGCAATTTCTCGGTTTTGAGGCAGATATTCCCAGTTGAAGGTGGTTTAGAGGCAGATTTGCTGGTTGTAGGTAAAAATGTCCCATTGAGCTGATAAAAAGGCCTGAGTTACCATGAATGTACAGCCTTTTTTCCCCGGTCAAAACTCTCTGGGTAGTGGTTACCTTCCCCCAACACCCACCAACCCCACCCCACCCCCTCCCTCCTATTACGCCACTGAACATAGACAATGATAGAGACAGAGAGAGTGGCGGGGTTTGTACGTATATTGGAACTGATATTTTTTTTGCAAAGAAATGACTTACAAGCTGAATAATGGGAAGCCACATGGATTGAACTCCTATTTCCAAAATCAAAACCCATGATTGGTACATCTTATAGATCTCCTGAACAGAAAAAATGTACTGAATATTTTGAGCATGTTCTACGTAACATAAGGTCAGATGTAGTCATAATTATGCTTGATTTTAACATAGATTTCAAAAAGAAACTCAGTTATCTATATAAGAACTATATCAATGTTCTGGGCCTATTTGATCTAATGCAGCACAAACAAACCTCTCTATTGAAGCCTGTATAGAAGATTCTAGTGACAAGTCACCGACGCTAGTCACCGACGGAAATTCGCGCATGTGTAGTACATTCCTGACTGACCAAATGCAGTATGCAGTAACAACCGAATGCAGTAAATATGTGTGTACATTGTACGTGTCATGCAAACCATGCTTGACCGCGCCACAAACACGGTTCCGCGCATATAATTATGACAGCAATCAAGACTCCCATTGCATTTCCCAGTTCAAATTTGGATCCACTGCCGGAAAATAGCCATGCATATTTGCATTGTCACCTTATTAAAAGTAAATGTCACCTTGCAATGATGACACTGTGGGTTCAGGAATGATCTAAGTAATACCGACACAGATAGTACTTCTCACTAGTCACATTATATCACGTAAAATCTACGTTTATTTAGGAGTACTTTTTCAACCCTCAATTTCCGGGATTGACTCATGACGCAACGTTACTAACACAAAAACAACACCAACACTCACCAACGGAAAGATTTAAATTCTGTTTTCAGCTTCCGATAGCCGAGACCATAGCGGATTTTCCCATTATAATTGCGCATATAATTTTGACCACCTGAGGTCTAAAAAGTCTCTCGAACGTCATGAACACACATTGCAGAATTTCCGAATATCCCCAAGCTGTATCACAGATATGACTTCACCATTCAGTAATGAGAGTAATGAGCGGCGCTCTTCATTTGTAATTGTATACGAAGAAGTGTTTTCGTGTGCAGTTGATTTCTACTCCCACATGTGTAAACTGATCACTGTTCAACAATTATTGATCATAATATTCTTGTTAATTCCATTGAAAAAAATGGATGTGCACTGGCTTGAGTGATCACTTCCTTATATTTTGTACCAGAAAAACCAGCAAAGGGGAATTTGCGGCACACAAAACTGTCAAAATTAGATCTTTTAAAAAAGTACAGCCCCGAGGTTCTTCTTGATCTGCTGTGTGCAACTTGCAAAATGTTGAGGATGCCTGATCCAAATTTAAAGTTTTGGTCACTAGGGCGGGCCATTGATATGATTGCACCTGCAAAAGAAATACGGTTGAGACAAAGATCTGAATCTTGGATTTTAAGTGTCATTTTAGATGATATTACAAGGAGATGTAATATACCAATTTTGTACCATAAATGATAGATCAAAAACGTAACTCAGAAATAAGGTTCCAAGAAGTGTTCGCTGAGCTAAATCTGGTTATCATTTAAAGAGACATGAGGAAATTTCCAGAAAGAAGCGCCCCAAAAAATTTTTTCGAACCCGGTTTTTTGCATATTTGGAATGCTTTCTAATGTATTAGATCACACATGAAGTGAATAAGCCGAATACGTCGTTTTTATGTAATAAGATGACGATTTAGTACTTTCTGTCGTGCACGACAGAAACTCTAAACACGATGTTCTATGGAGACAATTACGATAGTCAGGCAAGTTCAAAACAAGGTTTGCGGTTTTCTTTTGTGCTTGTTTGTCCAATAAACCTTCTAAACGTTCTCGGAAGGTGGTCTCCATCCCACCAAGTTCAATTTGAGAGAAATTTGTATCCTCAAAAAAATCTCCCCCGTCACTTTAAATGAAAAAAATGGCAACACCTCAAAGAACTTGGTTACGGCTCAAAAAAGAGGTTAACAATACTGTTTTGGAAATTGTTATTTGCTGTGATTCTAAAAAGATTGCTTTCTATGAATTCTTCACCACTGTAGCTTCCACCTTGGTTAAAAAACTGCCTTCTCCTAAGAATATGTTCAAAACTAATTCTGCAATTTTTATCGTAGAAAAAATCTGGTGGTTACTTTACCTTAGGCTGTGTTGATGAAGAGATCATTGAAAACGAACTTTATAATCTTTACCCAAATAAAAGCACAGGGTTGGAAAATATTCCTTTGAGGTTTCTTATTAATGGGGCTTCTATTCTGAAAACCCTCATAACCCATATTGTCACTTTATCAATTCAAACTAGCACTGTTCCTAGGAGTTAAAATGGCAAAGGTTACCCCGGTGTATTAAAAGAACAAAAACACTGATGTGAGCAATTACAGGCCAATATCCAAAAGTCTTGAAAAAGCTGTTTAATGTTAACATCCAACAACTTTTTATGAACATCAATCTGGTTTTAGAAGCAAGTTTTCAACAGTCTCTTGTCTCATTCCTTTCATGGATCACATCAAAACTAGTCTTCCCATGGACTATATACTGGCGTGATAACGGTTGATCTTCAAAAAACCTTTGACACGGTCAACCATCAACTTTTATGTGATAAGCGAAATGCAATGGGAGTTGAGTCTGTTGACTGGTTTCATTTATATCTCTCCAACAGACAACAAATAGTTCATATCAACAATACTGATTCTAGTGTTTGTAATATTTCATTCGGAGTGCCCCGACGTAGTACACGTGGGCCTCTTTGTTACATCATTGACATGATTATAAGTATAGACCCAGAGTGCAAATTACTTTTATTTGCTGATGATAGTACAATTTTATTTTCTCATAAAACTCCAGACTTTATTTCTCAAAAACGTGTTGTTCCTGAGTCTTACAGCATTTGGTTGGTAGACAACGAACTTCCTTACATATTGATAAGACAGAGTGTATTATCTTTGTCTCCAAAGAAAAAAGAAATTTTCAGTTAAATGCTCTTGGCGCAGAATCAAAAGTCAATATTCTGTTAAAATCTTTGGTATATTTATTGGCCTAATCGTATCCGGGGGTCGGGAAGCTAAAACCTCGCAAAACCTTGTAAGGCGAGCCACGTGTTGTGAAGGCCTGTATTGCGTTGTGAAGTCGCGGTTTGGAACCTGACATTGCGTTGTGGAACCTAACAATGCGTTGGGAAGTTTGAAACGGGTTCTGAAGGTTCTCAACGCGTTGTTGTGTTGTATAGTTGTTTGTAAACAAGTCAAAGAAATTCATCATTCTCATCGGCCGACATCACAACGCGTTGTGAAATTTCACCAACGAGTTGTGGAATTGCCACAACGTGGTATGACTTTCTCACAGCGTGTTGCCCCACCAATACGTTATGACTCTTATGGCCTGTAGGCTTTCGCAACTTCTTGTGGAACCTAACAGCGGGCTGTAAAGCTCGTAACGTGTTGTGAAGGCTAGCCTGCTTGTGAGATTCCACAACGTGTTGCTAGATGCTTTGCGGCCCGCTGTGGGTCTATTAAAAAAACGTAACAGCAATTCATCATACTTGCGTTGTCGGTTCCGACAACGCGTTGTGACTTTCCCACAACGGGTTACGGCACTACGTTATGATTCTTATGGCTAGCGATACTCAAAGCTCGCAGCGCGTTGACCCTTATGGCTTACAATGTTAAATCTGATGTATCTTCGGCATCACACAAACCAGTCACAAACTTTTACTGTTTTTTTTATGAAAACGAATATATGAACAGATGAAATATGATGAAAATAATGATGGAAATATGATGAAATATTTGAACAGATTTTTATAAAATCACTGCAAGGCACTATTTTCATTTTCAGAAGTCATGAGACTTTTAATACTTTTAATGATGAACAGTAGGATATATCCACGTTTTTTTTTTTTTTTTTTTTTCAACTTCTTGTGGAACCTAACAGCGGGCTGTAAAGCTCGTAACGTGTTGTGAAGGCTAGCCTGCTTGTGAGATTCCACAACGTGTTGCTAGATGCTTTGCGGCCCGCTGTGGGTCTATTAAAAAAAACGTAACAGCAATTCATCATACTTGCGTTGTCGGTTCCGACAACGCGTTGTGACTTTCCCACAACGGGTTACGGCAATACGTTATGATTCTTATGGCTAGCGATACTCAAAGCTCGCAGCGCGTTGACCCTTATGGCTTACAATGTTAAATCTGATGTATCTTCGGCATCACACAAACCAGTCGAAGTCGATCTTCGTTTATGGTACGTTTTCAATTTGTGCGTTATATCTACAGATTTTTAACTTTTACTGTTTTTTTTATGAAAACGAATATATGAACAGATGAAATATGATGAAAATATGATGGAAATATGATGAAATATTTGAACAGATTTTTATAAAATCACTGCAAGGCACTATTTTCATTTTCAGAAGTCATGAGACTTTTAATACTTTTAATGATGAACAGTAGGATATATCCACGTAGTTTCATTCTCTAATATTCATATCGTAAGTCCTCTCTTAACTCTTAGCTAACCCGTTACTCCATCACTTCGTATTAAAGGGATTGCCCATAAAGAAAGGAAGTGGGCGAGGTGACTGTAGTCGTATCCACACGGAGGCTGAAACTCCAGAGTTTTCAAAACTTTGGAGTGTCGATCGGAATTTTTAACCACGTGGACATTTGGGGTTTTATACTCCGGAGTTTTATCGAGGGTCTAGCGATTTTTTTTATCCCCCTAAAAAACTTGGGGTGAATCTCAACCTCCGATAACACTCCGGGGTGTTTTGGAGTGTCGTGCCGTGTGGACAGCTTCGGGGGAAAGTGAACGGAGGTGACCTCGCAAGGTCATCTTTCTTGACAAATTCCTGTGTTTGAATATCACGCGGGAAAGTCCACGGCTTCCGGTATGTTGACTTCCGGTCTACACTCCGATATGAGAAGCGAAGGAGAATGGTCATGGGAATTATTTAGGATTACCGCTACGTAATGAAAATTAGATAAGAAACTCATCGCTCTATATTACATAAATACTAATATTTCCAATATGCAAATATATTTTAAAGACACTATCAGTGATTTGCCGAATCAGAAAATCGACAAAAATTAGATTGTTGCATGTCTGCAACTAGTAGTAAAAGCTACCTTAACATACCATGCAAGTGATAAGACTGAAAGCAAACCAAATAAAGACAAAATCGGCTATTTAGTAAATACTTTCCGTACGAGTACAGACTGTCACACGGAATCAAATGGAGTTATATGTCTTTGGAAAATACTGTTTCCTTCTTCTTCTTCTTTTATAGTTTTTGTTCTTGTTTGTTTTGTTTGTTTATTTTTGTCAATTTTCATTCGAAACAGATAGTGCCTTTAACCACGTGCTTCCTGTATCCTGCACTCTCTTTCAATTACAAACTAATGTTACACTCTATTTTTACAAATGGTTCAAAGTCAATGCCTAAATCGGCATAGAACTGAACCACCTCGTAGAAATCTTCCTCTGGTATTCCTCCAGGGCTACGATACATGATGTAATTATGCTGCGTATAAAAGCGAAACGGCATGGGGAAACCCTCTGGAAATTCCTCACACGAATGAGCTGCAAGATAGTTGTCATAGTCCGTTGCGATCGGATACCAATTTCTGGAAGGTCCACCTGTTAGTAAAGTAACAATAAATGAAACGTATTTTATATGGAAAAGCAATTTACTTTTTTTTTAATTTAGAGGGACATTGGCACATTTGAAAAATAGCGCGCCCTCGAGATTTCAAAATTAATATTTTTGCATGATTATAAAGCCCTCACCTGAATTTATTAAGACCAAATCACTGATGTGAGCAATTACAGGCCAATATCCAAAAGTCTTGAAAAGCTGTTTAATGTTAACATCCAACAACTTTTTATGAACATCAATCTGGTTTTAGAAGCAAGTTTTCAACAGTCTCTTGTCTCATTCCTTTCATGGATCACATCAAACTAGTCTTCCCATGGACTATATACTGGCGTGATAACGTTTGATCTTCAAAAACCTTTGACACGGTCAACCATCAACTTTTATGTGATAAGCGAAATGCAATGGGAGTTGAGTCTGTTGACTGGTTTCATTTATATCTCTCCAACAGACAACAAATAGTTCATATCAACAATACTGATTCTAGTGTTTGTAATATTTCATTCGGAGTGCCCCGACGTAGTACACGTGGGCCTCTTTGTTACATCATTGACATGATTATAAGTATAGACCCAGAGTGCAAATTACTTTTATTTGCTGATGATAGTACAATTTTATTTTCTCATAAAACTCCAGACTTTATTTCTCAAAAACGTGTTGTTCCTGAGTCTTACAGCATTTGGTTGGTAGACAACGAACTTCCTTACATATTGATAAGACAGAGTGTATTATCTTTGTCTCCAAAGAAAAAAGAATTTTCAGTTAAATGCTCTTGGCGCAGAATCAAAAGTCAATATTCTGTTAAAATCTTTGGTATATTTATTGGCCTAATCGTATCCGGGGGTCGGGAAGCTAAAACCTCGCAAAACCTTGTAAGGCGAGCCACGTGTTGTGAAGGCCTGTATTGCGTTGTGAAGTCGCGGTTTGGAACCTGACATTGCGTTGTGGAACCTAACAATGCGTTGGGAAGTTTGAAACGGGTTCTGAAGGTTCTCAACGCGTTGTTGTGTTGTATAGTTGTTTGTAAACAAGTCAAAGAAAGTCATCTGCTTCATCGGCCGACATCCACAAAACGCGTTGTGGAAAATTTCACCAACGAGTTGTGGAATTGCCACAACGTGTTATGACTTCTCACGCGTGTTTGCCCACCAATACGTTATGGCCTCTTATGGCCGGTAGCTTTCGCAAATTATTGTGGAACCTAACAGCGGGCTGTGAAGCTCCGAACGTGTTGTGAAGGCTAGCATGCTTGTGGATACACAACGATGTGGTAGATGCTTTCGGCGGCCGATGTGGCGTCTATTAAAAAAAAACTTAAACAGCAAGTCCATCATACTTGCGTGGCGGTTCCGACAAGCTGTGACTTTCCCACAACGGGTTACGGCAATACGCTTAGATCTTATGGCTAGGACTCAAAGATCGCAGCGCGTGACCCTTATGGATACATGTTAAATCTGATGTATATTCGCACACACCAAACCAGTCGAAGTCGATCTGCGTTATGGTACGTTTTCAATTGTGCGTTATATCTACAGTTTTTACACTTTTACGTGTTTTTTTATGAAAACTGAAAGATATGAACAGATGAATCTGATGAAAATATGATGGAAATATGGATAAATATTTTGAACAGATTTTTATAAATCAAAGCAAGGCCCACTATTTCATTGTCAGGACGTCATGAGATTTTATACTTTTAATGATGAACAGTAGGATATATCCAAGTAGTTTCATTCTCTAATATTGCAGATCGTAGTCTCTTCTTAACTCTTAGCTAACCCGGGTACTCATCACTTCGTATTAAAGACTGCCCATAAAGAAAGGAAGTGGGCGAGGGACTGTAGTCATGTCCACACGGGCTGAAACTCCAGAGTTCAAAAATTTGGGAGTTAGATCGAATTTTAACCCGTGGACTGGGGGTTTATAATACGGAGTTTATCGGAGTGTCTAGCGATTTTTTGTATCCCCTAAAAAATTGGGGTGAATCTCAACTCCGATTAAACATCCGGGGTGTTTTGGAGTGTTTACCCCCCCCCACCCCCCCCCCCCCATATTTTTTACCCCCCCCCACCCCCCCCCACCCCATGCCGTGTGGACAGCTTCGGGGGAAAGTGAACGGAGGTGACCTCACAAGGTCGGTCTCTTGACAAATCTGGGTTTGAAATCACGCGGGAAAGTCCACGGATTCCGGTATGTTCACTTCCAGGTTACACTCCGCATATGAGAAGCGAAGGAGAATGGTCATGGGAATTATTTAGGATTACAGACGTAATGAAAATTAGATAAGAAACTCATCGCTCTATATTACATAAATCATCATATCCAATATGCAATGATTTTAAAGCCCCATATCAGTGATTTGCCGAATCAGAATATCGACAAAAATTAGATGGTGCATGTCTGCACCTAGCTGTAAACAAGCTCCCTTACATACCAGAAGTGATAAGAATGAAAGCAAAACAAATAAGACAAAACGGCGATTTAGTAATACTTTCCGTACAGAGACAAGCCGGTCACCGAATCAAATGGAGTTATCTGTCTTTGGAAAATACTGTGTCCTTCTTATTCTTCTTTTTTAGTTTTTGTCTTGGTCCTGTTTTGGTTGTTATTTTGTCAATTCTCATTCGAAACAGATAGTGCCTTTAACCGTGGCTAATGTATCCTAACTCACATTCACAATAACTTACATGTTACACTCATTTACAAACATGGGGTCAAGTCAATGCCTAAATCGGCATAGAACTGAACCACCTCGTAGAAATCTTCTCTGGTATTCCAGGGATACGATACATTGATGTAATTATGCTGCGTCTAACAAAGCGAAACGGAATGGGGAAACCTCTGGAAATTCCTCACACGAATGAGCTGCAAGATAGTTGTCATAGTCCGTTGCGATCGGATACCAATTTCTGGAAGGTCCACCTGTTAGTAAAGTAACAATAAATGAAACGTATTTTATATGGAAAAGCAATTTACTTTTTTTTTAATTTAGAGGGACATTGGCACATTTGAAAAATAGCGCGCCCTCGAGATTTCAAAATTAATATTTTTGCATGATTATAAAGCCCTCACCTGAATTTATTAAGACCAAAATCAGCGCCCTATGGGTGAACAAAACAATTTTATAATAATGACTCCGGTGACATTTATTTAGCAGACGACGGAAATGATGTTTTACACAAGAAAACAGATACCGGAGTTGATTCCCATGGCATATAGACTGTCCCACAGTCTCGGCTCTGTCTTCGGATTCAGAGCACAGTAGGTTCAATTAACACAAACAAATATTTATTTATTTGGAATTGCATTTACCAACAAAAAAACTAAAATCATAAAAAAAATCAGGCTAGGCTCGCCCTGTACCCTTGGTCATCGGTCATTTTAATACTGCGCTGCCACCTTTTTGACCTCAATGGCCGCCCAAACGCCCTCATACGAATCAACTTGTCCACTGATTAACAAAATTCAAAATACCAAAAATTGGGTTGACTCAGAGGGATAGTCTCCATTACCAGTCGTTTACACGACACACCCTGGAAAAGGGTCTACATGGCATATCACCCTGTTTGACCGGTTTGTGACTTTGTGGTTTTAATATCAATGAGTAAGAATCTATGATATTCGTAGACACATTTTATTGATTAAAGATAAGGCAAACTTAAAGTTAGCTTACAAATTACCTGGCTATCTTAAGCCTCTTATTAAAGGCTGACTCAGAGATTTCCCGAGGAGGGCGCCCTCAATTTTCAAACAAATTGTGTTTTTTGGCATATACATAATGCTTGTCCATATACTAATCACTGTGTGAAATAACTAAGCTCAAATCGAAGTTCCAACTTCAGATCAAAAAAACCTCCCTAGTTAAAGGCGTTAATGTGCACCATGACTTGCACAATTTGACCTCAAACAAACACGTACAATATTGATCTTTGTTTATTCTCTTCTAGTGTGCAGGATAACCAACTGTTTAGTGTAATTTTAAGTCGCCACCACTGCATGTTAATTTGCGAGCGACGGTATGACAATTTTTTTAAGATACTTCATTCTTTTAACTATTTGTTGATTTTTCCCTACATTAATGTAGTTTTAACTATACTATTTTCCATTTAAAATGGAATTGCACTCATTTATCAAATCGTTATTTTTGATTTCTCGTTGAGCGCGGAAGTTATCAGGTGTATATAAGTCCGAGAGGTGGCACTCGCTTTCCTAGCGGATAGCATCAGAACATTATAGTGGGGGACTTTAGTGTACAGCTCTCATGTGAGTGTGCAAATATGGATAAAATTGTTAATTTTTGCACACAAGTACTTTATGCATCGATAATCAAAAATAATTTATGGAAGCACTTGCCACACCCCTGTTATGACCCCAGCATGGATTTCAAAGTATATGACGCGACCGACGATATATTAAAATATAAATATAGGCTGAATTTTGTTTTTGTTCCAAAACGAAATTAATCATTTCTCAATTTGTGTAACTATAACAACATTCTCTGCTTAATTCTTTCAGATGGGAATATTTTTATGTAAAGCTTCAGTGCATCAGTACAAAATTAGGGATTTCTATTTTGGGGGACACCTATATGTGAACGTGTTGCACCACTCGTTGCACTTTCAATGATACCATATTTTGAAACTTTCATCTGCCTTAATAACGTATCTACTCTATTACATCTTCGGCTTTTTAAATGTTGGTATGAACACATCCCCTCTAAATGAAGCGAATTTCGCTTGTGCTATTTCAGGAATAAGAGGGGGGCTTATTTTGACAGAGTCAAATTCTAAAATATCGTAATAGTGTTCAAATGTATACCAATACTTTTGTCATGTTTATTTAATGTATGCTTTTACCGCTTGTTTACCTCCATATTTGATTGTGAAAGATAACTGGTCCTCCTCGTCTGCCACAAAGATGTACGATGGCTTTTGTGTCACATTCTTCCCGGTCTTTGTGTCGATGTAGCTGAATGTGACGTTTACACGGCATGGGACCGTCGGGTTTCCTTCATCCCCACTGGTAATTTCCATAAGCCTACATTGTTCTCCCTCTAGCTGTGGCTCGCTGTAATCAGCAACGGTGTACCACTTGCCGTAGATTCCTCTAATGTTGAAATCCTGGACAGGCTTCACGTCGGGGCAATTTCCCCAACCAACTTTGCCTTGAAGAAATCGGCCCACGGCAAAGTCAGATCCAGCTCGGAAGATATCAGAGAAAGCCAAAGTAGTGGCGAGTGATGCTAGAACTAGGATTTGTGTCAACATCTTATTGATGCGATCATGAGCTCTCGAGATCTTGAGTTAATAATTTATTACTTTTACCGTTGATGATAAACAGGGAGTGTCATTTAACGAAGTCTACCGGCTATTTATTAACAAGTTGAAGGACCATATGTTTATCCTTAGATTGTTGTTTGAAAGGTACCCTCAACAAATTCAAAACGAAAAAGATGACGCTGGACTGAAAATTTAAAAGCAATATCAAGAGTTAATCATATATATATAATATTGAAATATTTCCTAATGGCTTAGTTAGCCTTCAAAGGCTCGCCGTAGTTGGATGAAATTATTGCGAAATCTTACGTTCAGCCCTAGCGTACGCCCTAGTAATGTGATTGCAAATACTTTTATTATCTGTCCCCGACAACACTCCAAAATTTATCATTTTAAGGGTATTTAAACCATTTAAAAGTGGTTTAAATACCGTTGTGATTATTGACCATATATATCAATATATTATACACTTTAGCATTCAGCCAACAAAAATTTCGCAAACCATTAGATGTAGATAAATCCTGCCGTTACTGACAACTGTTGCCCAAAGCAATTTACCTCGATGTTGGCCATTTTACGCTGAGCAAAATACATTTGACGAGATATGTAAAATATTTCTTACATATCTCGTCTCTACACCAATGAAGCGGTAGGATTGTTCACAATGTCGGCCTGCAGTGTGCAGTCAAGTGAAACCATACTGTTCGATCGTTCCACCAAAAAGCTGTTTTGTTTTTCCCGAGATAGTCATTAAGTCAAAAGATATCTATACTTTGCGGGCGCGGAGATTTTTCCATTACGCTTTCGCTGAGTAGGTCGGGTGTGTCCGCGAAAGGAAACATGTTTGGAATATAATATCAATCTTTCACATCATTTTGGACTGCAGAGTATCTTGGCACAAATGATGAAAGCTAAAGTACTTACTTCCAGTTGACTCTATCAGCACATTTTAAACACAATTCCAATGGGCGAAGTTACATCCCAGCCGAGCACTCGATAGTCGTTGGGCTGTAACGCGTCATGTATTACCCCATTCAGCTGGAAATAATCCAGAACCAGAAAGGGCATAGAATGGCTACATGGACAAAATATTTTTATTTCTATTTTATACTTGCTGTGCTTTTGTTCTTTCTGGTGATCAGGTATATTTATTTGAAGAATATAACAGTTATAGCCATTCCCGTTTTAAGTTTGAAAGTAATTTACAGACTAAATCGATCGACTTAATGTTATTTGTTAGAGAGAAGTGGTGTTATATATAGTAGATGACACTGCTATAACACCTTATAAAAGACAATACAAATGATAAATCCAGTGCAGAAACTGTCATTTATCAAAATTTTAAAAATAGCGCCTTTTTTCTAAAATATTTAAAGCTCTGTTGCCTATTATTATTAGGCTGCCAACAGGTAATTGTCACAATCATTTCGCTGACCCGGCTGCTACCATCACGCGCACAATCCTATCAGCACAGCTACCTGAATGTCGCTTGATTCGACGAGGTATTAAAGCAAGAAATTGGTTTGCCTATGTGGACAACACGTTGTTCACAGCGGGGCTCGAACCCCAACCTTCTGATTACGAGTAGGCCGTTCATCCACTGAATTACACATACCCCAGGCTACATTTTTTGCAACAACACACCCGAATGGTGGTGGTTTGATTTCCGTTATTGAACACCCGGTTCCTATAAATCTGGTACCAAAGGATAGCTTAGAGTTTTCTTTCCATTCGCATTAAAATAAGTACAAACATTCCCATTATAATATTAGTGTGACGTCAAGAAAGTATGAGAATACTTGATATAGGGTGCAAAATTCTATTTTGCAATTATACTGACTCAAAAACGTTAATAGATATAGTCAGTTTCCATCATGTAAACAGCACAAAAACCGGATTATTCCTAAACTTTGTGGGGAACTGCATTTTCCATATTCTATATTTGTGTAAATAGGAATGACATTTTTCCTGACTGCAACTTTTTGACGCCATTCTGCGTAAGTGCAAGGATGTATGTACTCATTTTGGTATCTATGGAACGAGGAGGACCACAGCTATCCATACTATAAAAACAGTTTTCAAGTGTCCTGAAAATGCATTAGACATTAAAGGTGGAACGAGAGATTCCGCATGAAATTCTTGTCATTAGTCGGCAAATCAGAGTGGACCATGTGAAAATTGATAAAAAACAAGATTAGTAAGTGGGTGTGAAGCCCAATGATATACTTTCCAGTCGCAAGTGCGCGATTACTGCTCGTGAGCATGCGTAACATTTGTTCTTGGGTCAAAATCCGGTAATGCGCAGGCCATCGCTCGCTCGCGGAGACTGGAAGTATATCACGGGCTTTATTATATAAAATTCAGATCATTGTGCACAAGGCTCATTGTTTGGGTTTAAAGGATCTTTCTGACTGTCATTATCGTGATACCGTGACAGAAAATTAGGGGCCTGATGAAGTAAATTGTGTTATGAACAAAATTCAGATCATTTTTTTTTGCCACAAGCTCATTGGTTGTGTTTTAAAGGTTGTTCTGACCTTGGCGTCCACGGGACCCGTAACACAAACTAAATACTAAGACTGGTATTATGAACGGACGTCTAACTTAGTCACAGGTTTAAACCAGGGTTAGTAACCAGAAGTGGACGTTTTTTCCTTCCAACATGCTCTAAAGTGTTACTGTGACAGGTATGAAATTCTCATGCGATGGAATTTTTTGCCCATCCTATGAGGATTTTTGTCACCTCTTACATTTAACTTGGCACGATTATTTTGGAAGGGAAAAAGGGTTCCCTCATTGTAGGGACTCTAAACCGGACTAAAGTTAGACTCTATTTCAGAATACCAGAATATTTACGTGCAGACAGCTTGGTCTTGACAAATAAGAGAAGCGTTCTAGCGTTTCTCTGTTTCTACAAATGACATCTGTCATAGTGTTTGAATTAACTCAAGTTTGATGTTTCATTGGTACTGGTACTTGTTTGTTGTGGGCCACCAGTATAGCAGGCAGGACCACTTAGCAATCCGTGTGCGTGGGTAGGTGTGGCTTGGTGTTATGGATGTGTGTGTGGATGTGGTGGTCAACCAAATTGTTAAGCTTTTTTTAAATTGACTCCTTCAAATTGAAAAGTTTAACTTCAATTGGAACCAAACTGCTGTCATAGGTGCAAAATGGGATCCGTCATATGTTGTTGAGGTCAAAGGTCACGTTGAAAGGTCAAAGGTCATGTGAGGTCAAGTTGAAAAATGGGCTTAAAATGTAAAATTCATCTAAATTGAAAACTTGAAGTTCAATTGGAACCAAACTTTTGTCATAGGTGAACCATGCGATCCCTCATATGTTGATGAGATCAAAGGTCATGTGCCAGGGTCAAAGGTCATGGGGCGGTCCACAGCTTATATTCTTTGAATATAGCGAGCGCGAAAGCCGAGAACCGCGAAATTCTAGTTTTTGATGTTTTCTATCAAATGGTCCATACCAAAAGTAGGAAGTCATCAACAACTAAATATCCATTCAATGGTATTTCATTCTTCCGGTGCAGTTTACAATATTCACACGTATTTATCATGTACACCGAAGATAACACATTTAAGTTTGGCCAATTGCAACGTGCTAAATTACTATTATAAACATGAATATAGGAAAACACCTTAAAAAGACCGTGGATAAATCAATACCGATAAATATTTAGTAATTTATTTTTGGTAGACAGACAGGATTAGTACCAGGAGGTTTTGTAGTTGAAAGACATTTTATTCAGTCTTTCAAGGTGATGAAATTTGGACAGGATATACTAAAATAGTTTTACTTTAACAATTTGTTATAAAACTTAAATAATTCTCAGTAATTTTAAGATTATAGCACCAACTACATCGATTGCGGTTTTGGGACATTCTGTAAAGTGCGGGATTATTCTATGTCTATATACCATCAACTGAGTGCTGCTTTGAAGAGACATTGGCACATAGTGCGCCCTCTAAAGTTTTTAAAATTTATATTTTTGCATGGTTGTAAAGCTTTTATATACGTTAGCCCTCACCTGAAACTATTAAGCACAAATCAGCGTGCTTATGTGTAAACAGAACAATTCTATAGTTAAACGCGGAAATGACGTGTAACACAAGAAAGCACACACCAGAGTTGATTCTAACGGCATGCACCTTGTTTGACAGGTCTGTGACCTTTGTGGTTTAAATATCAATGAGTACGAGTCTATGATATTCATGTAATAGACACATTTGTTGATTAAAGTTACGGCAAACCTAAAAGTTAGCCTACAAATTACCTGGATGGCTTTATTCATTACCTGGATCTGCTTTTGGGTATGTTATTTTTATGTGTAAACTATCTCTTTCTTGCAATGGCTTAGACTATCATTTGCGAGCAAATTGCAGAAATTTCATATTTTCTAAAAATGTGCCAGTGCCGCTTCAAGCCTTCAATGACGTGTATGGCAAGTATTTTGTACAATGAAAGAGAAAAACCTGTTTTTTCAACCGAAAATCCAGGTTTTTCGATTTGAAAAACCAAGTTTTTCAATATGAAAAGCAAGGTTTTTTGATAAACCAAGTTTATCGGCCGATAACCTTTTCTTAAACAAAACTTTGCTTATCGGATTTGAAAAACCAGGTTTTTCGATTCGAAAAGCTAGGTTTTTGATAAACCTAGTTTATCGGACGAAAAACCTGGATTTTCGGTTGAAAAACCAGGTTTTTTGGCGAAAAACTAGGTTTTTCTCTTTCATTGTGCAAAATGCTTGCCATAGACGTGTGTCATTTCCCATTTCTTAGAGTGCTGACTTCTCTTCCCTTGTCCAACAGAAAATAGGCCTGTTTTGCAGACATCTTAGGCATCACACAAGACAACATCGAACTTCGTGCATGACATAAGTTTATTTGTGCTATTTTGTGATATTAGAATTTTAAAAATTCAGCACGTGTGGTCTAGTGGAAAAGTGCAGGACTCGTGATCATTAGGTTGTGAGTTCGAGCCCCGCCGTGGCCAACGTGTTGTGTCCATGGGCAAGACACTTTATCTCACTTGTCTCACTTCACCCAGGTGTAAATGGGGAGCTGTTAGGGGTAGTCATACTGTGCGCCGTTATAATTGGCTGCCGAATTTTCAATATGTGAAAAATGTGATTTATCCTAGTGACAGCGGAATAAATGTAAAAGCGCTTTGAGACTTAATTGTATAAAGCGCTATATAAATACTGTCATTTATTTATTTTTATAGATGCAATTGCAATACATCGCTTTTCATCTACAGAAAATAAATATGAAATACTTTTTAACAAATGAACTTGTAAAAAAATGAAATGTTGTAAGCACTCGTGGATTCTGTGCAAACGATGTTTGGAACAAATATTCTAGTTTGAAGAAATGTTCTAGTTTGAGTAGATGTTTTAGAAAACATCCTAAATAAGTTGTTTTATGTTTAGTTTATATCAATACTAGGCATAGAAAATACAAGTCTTACGACTGAAACTGTTGGTTGTCTGAGATATTGGACACGCCCAAATCATAATTATTTGAATGTTACAAAAGGCATTTCGAAACTTATTTCGCTATCAAGAGGTACTTTATTTTGCAGTTGAAGTGTGCCTTATCATTAGTGCTTTTGCATAAATCATTCTTGTACAAGAACAAGATCGGCTATGTACTGATGTATAAACATGATTAAGCAAACCAATCGCTTACTCTGTGCTTCCAACAGATGATATAATGAAAATAACAAATAAAAAAGTGAAACGAATACGCAAGGGAAAGCATCATCTTTGTAAAGGTAAAACACGTGTTGAAAAGAAGGGGGAGAGAGACCAATAAAAATAGAGAGAGGTTAATTTGCGTGCATACAACCCATTTTGAGATACATGTACTATAAATACTATTTGACTTTTTTAATTGAACATCCTGTGCTTTTCTTAAAGCTCTGCACTTGCTTTACAATTGGGCTCTATTTTTACAAACGGTTTTCCAAGCTAATGCATACCTAAATTGGCGTAGAAACTGAACAACCTCATCCAAATCCTCTTCTGGTATTCCTTGAGGTCTACGATAATGGATCTAATTATGCTGGGATAAAAAAAGGAACGGCCAGGGGAAACCCTCTGGAAACTCTTCGCATGTATGTACTGCAAGATAGTTGTTATAGTCTGTTGCGATCGGGTACCAATTTCTGGAGCTCAACTTGAAGAAAATTAACATGTATTTTATATAAGAAACAAGTCGTATATTAAAAATATCAACTTTTAATAATTCTAAACAATGTAAAATGCCTCAGGTGAAGCACACGTATATCGCAAGCCATAAAGGCCTAACGTATTGCCGCAACGCGTTGCCGAAATGGTCGCAACGCGTTGCGGGGCGTCGGCCAATTAGAATGACTAATTTCTGTGACGTAATTCAAAAATAGACCCACAACGCGTTGCAAAGTATCTAGCAACGAGTTGTGGAAACTCACAATGCGTTGCAAGCCTTCAAACGCGTTGCGAGCTTCACAACGCGTTGTGGGACCTTCACAACGCGTTGCGAAGGTTCACACATAGGGCATAACGTATTGTCGCACGTATTGTGAGAAAGTAGCAACCGCGTTGGCTACATTTCGTCAACGCGTGGCGGCCTCGGCCAGTCAAAATCATAAATTTCTCTTGTGACGTATTTCAACAACTAGATCCACAACCGTTGCGTCAATATGTTATGGCCCTTATGGCCTTCACAACGCGTTGCCAAACCTTGATCACATCGCGTTACGAGCTTCACAACGCCGTTGCGGTTAACGCGTTGTGAAGCCAATAAGGGCATAACGTATTGCCGCAACGCGTTGTGAAGGTTTGCAACGCCTTGTGAAGGTCGCACGCGTTGTGAGATAGATATTTTTTGAAATACGTCATACAGAATTCATGTTTTGATTGGCCGACAACCGCAACTGGGGGCTGTTGCCGAAATGACGCAAAACGCGTTGGTGACTTTCTCACAACGCTTGCGCAATACTTTTATGATCCCTTATGGCTTTGGTCCTTCGCAACGCGTTGTACGTTGCAACGCGTTGGTGCAGCCGAAACGCGTTGTGAAGGTTTGGCAACGCGTTTCAAAGTTTTAGGCAACGCGTTGTGGGTCTATTTTTTTTTAAATCGTCCATAATTCATGATTTTTTTTACATGTTTGAAATTAAATCGTTGCCGAATGTCGCAACGCTTTGCTACTTTCTACGCAACGCTTTGCAGCAAAACGTTATGGCCTTTAGTCTTGCATACCGTACGTATCTGTCTTCAATAACAGATTTTACGTACCCGGTGGGGGAAACAAACAAAATAATGATTTTAATCTTTCGAGAAGATATATTGGAGATATTTCTGCGACTGTATTTTCAATTAAACAGTAGATTTGTTCATTGTTATTATTATTGTTATTATTATTATTAGTTCACGGTCCATTAGCAGCAAACAGGGTATGCTTTTAAAGTATTCTGTTTAAAACAGATGTTGGAATTTACACAATTTCTTTGGTTCCTGTCTGCTTTCAATTCACAATTTAGAGCGGGTATTACGCGCTCTAAATTGTGAATTGAAAGCACAATTTAGAGCGGGTATTACGCGTTGCGTCTTGACAATATTTTGAGGCGGATGCGCCTGCGTCACACCGCATTTTGATACATTCAACGCTGCGTATATTCTTTACGATGAACGGGTTGTTCGATTTTCTCACAGTTTGGTGACAGTCATTTCTTGTTTTATTTAAGCCATAATGATGGCGAAATCAGGTTAAATATTACCTGAATAACGGTATGAATTTGTGAACAGGTACATACTCTCTTTAAGACGAGTTGGAACCGATTATAGTCCGACGGGCGCCACATCCGGGCTCCATAGACGTAGCGTAACTGAATCGAGTGTCATATTCTTTACCATTATAGCTGGACTGTGAGTACGGCGGACTATAATTACTTCTGGACCGACAATATCATTATTTTGGGTGGGAAACTCAACCTCTGGCCTCGACCTTTCACTTCAAATAATGACATTGCCCAGGTTGAAATTCGTCGTAAATAGAGTACCGATTCCCAAAATCATACCTTTTTTGTCCATAGTCACAAAATACAGCTGAGGTTAAAAAATTATGTAAATTTCACTGGACAATTTACTTAGATGATTTTCTTTATTTGTTTATGACATAAGAAAGGATGTTTCTGCGAAAATAGAGGAAAACAACTAAGTAGTGTTGGGCTGTGCAGCCCCTAGTGGGGCGCCAACCTCCGGCCCAATCCCAAGTACAACATTATTTTTAGAATTTTCTTTAGATAACCATGAGATACCGTCTAAAGGTGCGTGTTCCGATCGTCTTTGGGCCCCCCCTGATTAAGTATCTGAAGAAGTATCGATTTTGATATAAGATGAAAGGCCGTATTTTTCTCCTAGTCGTTCCTGACATTTGAGCCCTCATAATTCATTCTTCCCAAGATATAAACAAAAACCGCCGAATTAATGGTTAACCATCAATATTAGCACAATATCGAATAGTGCTTTGCAGTATGCATTATTGCTTCTATCATCAAAACTGCAAGTCTGTTTCCCACCGTACTTGATGGGGTATATGTGCAAGTGCCTGGCTCTCATATCAAGAAGAGAACATAATAGACACAAATCGGAACAAGCACCATTAAGGTCCTGAGCACACGCATCTTAATATTGATAACAGAGAGGCATTCTCTTAATTTTGATAAAGATCGACTGTAATCATAATTATATTCACATTCAATTAAAACAGACACAATCTGGACTTTTGAATGTAACTCGCAAGTTTTTAGAAAAAGTTATCTTAGTAAACAAATATGGTCTTAAAGTTTGATCATCAAGAGACCACCATATATTCCCGAATTTAGCAAATCTATTTAAAAAAAGGTCAACTAAAAATGGTTTACTGCTTGTTTACCTCCATATTTGATTGTTAATGATAACTGGTCCTCCTCATCTGCCACAAAAATGAACGATGGTTTCTGTGTCACACTGTTCCCGGTTTTTGTGTCGATGTAGCTCAGTGTGACGTTTAAACGACAGGGGACCGCCGGGTTTCCTTCATCCCATAATTATTTCTAAAGTCCTGCATTGTTCTCCCTCTAGTGGCGGATCGGCATACACAGCAACAGTGTACCACTTGCCGTACATTCCTCTAATGTTTAAATCCTGGACAGATTTGACTTCCGGGCATTTTCCCCAACCAATTTTGCCTTGAAGAGATCGGCCCCCGGCAAAATCATACCCAGCACGGAAGATATCAGAGAAAGCCAAAGTAGTGGCGACTGATGTAAGAAATAGGATTGGCTTCAACATCTTATGATGAATGCGAGCTCTTCTAAATTCTCAATTTATGACTTTCACCTTTGATGATAATACATGTAGTAGTGTCATCTGACCAAGACTATCTGCTATTTATTAACACGTCCCGTAGAACCATATTTTTTCCATAAGATTAATGTTTGAAAGGTACCCGCAAAAAATTAAAAATCTTACGACAGTTTTTTTTTTTATTCTTACACAGCTTTGAAACCAGGAAGTCGGCGGCAGGTTGCTGGGCAGATAAGAATGCCGGGCGTACGTCACATGCATAGCTCCATTCCGGCTTTTTTTAAATATCAGTCCATTTCATTCAAAGTATTAATACAAGTCCCAAGAGCCAGGCAAGCAGGCCGAAACCTTCCAATTCCTCCTTCAACGAAACAGTTGACGCTATAGTCCCGACTGTCCACCATTGTTCGCTGCAGCGTTCCGCTTTGTTTTTGGAATCGGTTCTCAATGCATAAACATTTTTTTTCAGGCCCTTCCGAATAAATCGCCACTGTAACTGTTGCTAAGGAAAAAGGGGGGGGCAAATAACATTCATCATTTTTACATGGGCAACTAATAAATTTAGGTCACCTTTGGGAAATAGGGGTGAATTATTTGTTCTACCGCCAGGACAGGTGTCAGGACCAAATTCATAATAAGATTTAACATTGTTATTATGGAGTTCAATCCGCAGAACCTTTGTGCCCAATATATTTAATGTTGTTTTTGGATTTTAGCAAATTTGGTGCCGTCTTACGAATAATTATATTTGGAAAGTGCTAAACTTTATTTGAAACCTGTAATCATTAAATTTATTAAAATGATTATATTACGTGCGATTCGAGTGAAAGAGATACCCCATATTTGCGGTGTGTATCAATCCCGGGTAGGCTATCGATTCTTAACCACTTGACCCATGGTATGGAAAGGCATGGGAGTTCACGTACATGGCAGTACACCCTCTTTCAATACTTTTACAAATGAAGAGCGCCGCTCATTACTGAATGTGACGTCATAGTTGCAAGACAGCTTGGGGGATATTTGAAATTTTGTATTGTGTGTTCATGCGTTCGAGAGAACTTTTTTAGACCCTCGGTGGGTAAAAATTATATTCGCATGATAAGGGAAAATCCGGTATGGTCGCGGCTATCGGAAGCTGAAACCGAATTTAAATAAGACTTTCCGGTGTTCAGTGTTTGTGTTGTCTTATGTCAGTACCGTTGCGCCATGAGTCAATCCCGGAAATTGAGGGTTGAAAAAGTACCTAAATAATTGTATGATTAATGCGCGATATAATTGACTAGGGAGATCACTTGTGTCGGTATTACTTAGATCATTGCTGTAACCACAGTGGTCATCATTGCAAGGTACATCACGGGTTTAAATAAGGTGATCAATTGGAAATATGCATGGCTATTTTCCGGCAGTGGAACCAGTTTGAACTGGGAATTGCAATGGCGTTTGATTGCTGTCATAATTTTTTGCGCGGAACCGTGTTTGTGTCGCGGTCAAGCATGGTTTTGCATACACGTACAATGTACAATATCGTGTGTATTGGTACCACGATACGTACCAACCTTTCCCTTATGACGTTTTAAGGTGATGGAACATGTCATCCGATCAAAATCAAGGACCATCTTGACCAGTATAATATCTGACCGCAATCCACACGGCTTTCGCCAAAATCGATGTGCGAATCGTCAACTAATTCTGACTACAAATGACTTTGCCAAGTCCTCGCCAAGGCGACAGACACAGTCATAATGATTCCGCAAGCTGACCATTATGGCATTTCTGGACCGACTCATACGTGGATCTCTAACTTCCTGATGCAAAGAAAGCACAGCGGGTTGTTATGATAAGCTCAGGACTGGGTAAATGGTCCAATCAGGCGTTCCGCAGGGCACAGTACTCGGTCCAAATTGACCCAATCCACCTAAACTGTAGTCTTTGCTGATGACTGTATTCTGTTACAAACCTCAGCAAGGACACGGACTCTATCTTACTTCAAGAGGACCTTGACCGAAGGATGAGGACATGGTGTAGGGGAAATTTAATGCAGACAAAATGTTTTGTTACTCAGAAGAAAACAAAATTCCAAAAAAAAAAAATCCAAACGCTACAATTACTCAAATCAATGGACCATTCCTACAGGAAACAAAACTTCACATTCTTACCTTTAGGGAAATTAAATGAATAATAACATCAATCACATAGCTGCAAAATGCAACAGCTCCTGGGTTTCATAAACCGTAATCTTCTAGATGCACAGAGGAAAAATAAAGGACACTTAGCCTACAGATCACTTGTTCGACCCTCCCTGGAATATGGCGGTACAGCTGTGGGACCATATAACCGTGTGGACCAAAATTTCAGCTTGAATTACTGTTCTGCGTAGGGAGCACTTTAGCCAGAAAACACCGCCATATTGCAAGAACTAAACTGGACAAAACTAGCTACCAGAAAGCCTACGAAAGTCACCTAGCCAACCCCAGTCCAAAACCGGTAACACGCTTTACATTATAGCAGACATATTACACAGTCTTTACAAACTGGCCCACTGGTAATATCAGCGCTATATTCAAATAAAATAAAATCATAAGGTCAATAAGGGCCAAGAATGCGATCCGCCAATTACCGACAACAGTTTCGCATGATTATGTACCAACTGTAAATTGACCTGGAACCCATATTATTGCGATCATGAATCACCTGGAAATATCAGATTTTCATCAGAGATCAACATTGGACTTTTCGCTCCTCAACGTTCCTGCGATCTCAATGATCATACATTAGAAGACTTGGCTTGAAACATGGACAACCACAATTCAAACAGTTATATTTACGATTTTTCAGAAAGCGGTTTGATAACGTCACGATTAAAAGGGGAGACGTGTATAGCATGGCAGGGCCGCTCACGGTCTGTCATATTTCTCAAATTTTTCGCTGTTTGGATGATGTTGTTTTGGATCATGTAAATGGACGGTATTGATATTAGCTGATATTCTTGAAAACGCCACTTTCGTTTCATAGAAGCTCCGCATAGCATAGTCCATAGTGTGTATAACCAGTGTACTGTGTTGTGATGTGTGACTCTGACACTCCATTAACTATTCCTCACTGCCTCATCCGTAAGCATGTACATACGTTACAGAGAGCACTTTTGAACATACGGGATAATATTGGTGCATGTTAGAGCTAGGCATAACTTCAGTTACAGTGAATGGAACTTAATGAAAGGAACTTTAAAGGCTGACTCAGAGATTTCTCCGATGAGGGCGCACACAATTTCCAAACAAAATATTTGCATAACATATGCTCTTGCCATTTCCCGAATCCGGGAGTTAGGTTTGTTATACAGTGGAGTAACCTATAGCACTGTTATACTGTGCATTAAATGTTTACTGCAGGAAAGGGAAACATTAAACTCCGATTATCTATAACTTTGGAATTAAGGCATTTTTATGGAACTATATTTAGTTTTAGATGATATTTTTATTACTCACACACAAGTTTTTCCCCAAGCACACCTAAGGAACATTCGAGATTGATGAGTTTGTGCTCATAACAAAAAGTCGGCCGCGATTAGAAGAGGAGTGTGAGTTGCCATTTTATGCACGTGAGACCCTTGAAGCCCAAGATTTGATGATATAAAGTGCCTATGATTCCTCGGGAGTAGTGTGGGGAATTTAAAAGGTAAGGCCACCGAGATACCCCGTGATATTCGGTGCTTTTTATGCGACATATTGCTCTGAAGAAAAAGCATGAGAAATAGCTCACTGCCACCTGTTGATAGTTTTATATAAGAACCAAACACCCTGATGTGGTAATATGAATCAACTGGATACCTCTCAGATTTGCTCTGGTAATAGTCTTTCCGGGTTGTCAAAAAAACCAAGTGGACGCATCCTTGATAAAATAAGCACTTACATAGAGATCATTATTACAAAGAGCCAGAAATATTTTCACCATCGGGAAGAGTGATCATTCATGCGACGTGTGTCCTTTTTGACCAGGTTTCCTGGCAGAGCCATTGTTACTGTCCATGCGCTGAAAGATGTCACAGGTGTTCTAGACCCGGGTATCCCCGCCCGTTTTAGGATAGACGTTTCACATAAAGCCCCAGGTCCGCAAATGAGGTATTGCCAATGAATCCGGCCATGCTCTGTATGATGGGTGTTGTTCAGAATAGCGCAGGGACGGGCATTATTGACAATACCCATTTGTATACTTGGGACTCCTATATGAAATGTCCACCAGCTTGGATGATCTGGCTCGTTGCGATTAAAATAAACTTGAGGTTTACTGGGAGTTCAATAATTTTGACTGTATATTCATCATAATTGAAAAAAGAAACTAATATTATGAACAAAATCATGGTGCTGCATTGGCTTGGTAAGCTGTGACCTAACATCTTTGTGCGGAACCAAGATCAAGAACTTATTGCTGGACCTCACTTTTATTCAATTTACCACCATGTATTTAGAAAAATACAAAAGAAGGGGGTCCAGCGACATATGCTAACAACACGGTAAATTGAATAGAAATGGAATTACGCGGCAGGTTACTGTAGGTTAAGTTTTGTTTCTGCACAAAGGTGTTAGGTCACAGTGTGCCAAACAACTGTTGCTTTCTTTCATGATTTTTTGTTCATCTTTGTTTCCTTTTCGGAAAAAATGATGAAATATACGGTCAAAGTTAATTGAACGCACAGTAGAAGCCTAAAGTTTATTTATTCGTGAAAGAGGACAAGTATCTTGTGCTTTGCGTCATGAAAAAACATAGCTCAATCTTAATCAGGTGATGAGCACCTGAAATCTGTTTCAACTGTGTGGGTAATAACAATGGCTCTGTACTTCCAGATAAAAAGTTCTTTATCCTCTGCATACTAGCGGATTTACTGGATATCAACAGTGCTATTATTTGCTCCAGTCAATGCAGCATGATGTACATCTACTGGTCACTGATATTTAGGAAAAGAAATTATGATGACATTTTATTCATTTTCAATCAAATGTGCAACATTTGAACTCGACATACTCCAGAGTATTGAAAGGTATAATTAGACAATAATAACTGTGCAGAAATCAGTTACTTCGCCGATGTGCGTAACCAATGTTCTTATGCAAGCATCTTTCTCTCTTTGATCCCATGGAGTATAATGTCTTCTACGAAACATTACAATCTGGTATTGATTTTCACTTCTCTGAGAAGACAGAGTCCATTCATCTGACAAACCTTGGATGACGGGCTATGTTAAGAGCTTAATCAGTGAGAGACAACCGTAAAGGACGTTCCAGCAGATGGAAACCCTTGCGTAACAAAGTTCGTCGCGAGATTTTAAGAGCGAAGAAAGAACATTATTAATCCAGGGTAAGGGCAATTCCGGGGGAAATGATATAAACAGATTAAAACTTAAGGCAAACTTAGGTAACATGTCAGTAGATGATTTGGAAAATGTAACACACCACCCACACCAAACCGGATTGCTTAAAAAAATCACTTCTTGATACCATACGGTTTCAGGTTTTTTTTTTCCTTTGTGAGTTGTTTATCCAGCCTGCATCATTATTCTCAACAAGATATTGGTTTGCAACTTCGTTGAGTATTGTTATAGATGTCGATGTAAATATATAACTAGTCATTTCCCATCACGTTGAGCCAACAACCGGATCGAAAATCGAACATTCCTTTATCCTTTTGATACAACAACCAATTTTGCCCTATTCTACACTGTGTGCTATAGAAATTGACAGTTTTCCTGACAAGCAAACTTTCTGGGGTAATTTTAGGTATGTTGGTGGTTCTTATTGTGTATCAATTGAAAAGAGGATGAACATCCATTGGTACCAAAACCAAGTATGCTAGGCATGTGTACTTCTCTCCACGAAGAGGGTTGTTCGACTCCATCCATCATTTGGGATATCACCCTGCATCTTGCTTATCCCCGGTGGAAGTTGATTTGGCATGAAAAGGAGCTAAACTGTCAATTCACAAATAATACATTAACTATTTGGCACCGAAAAAAAGGTGGGTTCAGTAAGGCGAGAAGAGAAACCTTAAGGGGGTGGCGACCAACACCCTTCGGTGATAAGTGTAAAAAATTTCATACACAATACCTCACTGTAGGCAATGACTATTGCTATTGGTTTGTTATAGAGAAAGCCCAAAAAACAGGAATTCGAACAGATAAAAGTGCGAAGAAGTGGCGTTTTTTCGTGCTGTCCAATGGATATATAAACAAAATAGACAAACACTAAAGAATACGAAGTTGAAAACATCCCCTTTGAAAGATAGGAGAGAGAGTGAGGAGAATAGGGAGAAGAAAGCGAGGAAAGTTACCTAAGAGTGCGAGGGGTGTGGTTGCACCGCTACTCATTGGAACCAGAGAAGATGAGAAGACAGGAGATGGTTCAAATGTGATTCAAAGTAAACTGGTCATCCGCCTATTCCTCTTAATACCCTTAAATCCGATTGATTCGATCAAAGCCTTGCGTTCTTGCTATAGAACATTAAGCACTGTCATTAAATCCAAGAACTATTCCAATTACCCAGTTGTCAACTGGCATTAACACAAAGTCATTACACTTTGGTCTTGACCAGTAAAAGCGAAACGTGACTCTTCTGCATCACTTACAGACAACTTTGACCCCAAATTTCAAAGCATTTTGGCTCTTTTGACTGTCTGACACAAACAGGTATGGTTGAGTTGTATCAAAATGCATTTATCTAACTATTCATCACTTATTCGTATTGTCACAGGAAAAAAAACTAACCGATATGTTTAAATTAGGCTAAAATCACAACATCCTTATTGACCTCAAAATATTAAACAAGGGCTATGTTAGTGTTTTCTTTCGTTAAAAAGTCACTGTTCATATCGTATCACAGGAACTAACCGGATATGTTTTAATTAGGCGATAAAATAACAACTCCTTTAATTGACCTCAAAACATTAAATCAGGGCTAATTTGCTGTTTTTCGTTAAAAAGTCATGTTTTTCCTCATGAATAAAATAAATAAGTATCGATAAAAACAAAAATGGGAGTTCATTACCAGAAGAGAAATTTAGCTGGAATATTAATAAACTGTTTAGTATAGCAGTGTGTCAATTACTTCATGTTCTGAAACTTTCCTGACTGGGCCTAAGTTGAGTCGGATGCAAACAGATTTACTTCAAAGGTGTAATCGAGTGGCCCTTGAAGGTACCCAAACAATGAGCGGGTGAATGAAATTAAATCCTGGGTATCGGATTTCAAAAATCGAGCATCTCCTTATTTCTCATTTCTATGTTGAACTAATATTACCGTTGTAGTAGGTAGCCATGGTCCAACTTATGGCCTGACCGTAAAATTGAGTATGGACACAATTTTCTGCTGAAAATGATTAGATAGGGTGTGAGGAATAAGAATTTGCGGGTGCCAACCTGGCATCCTTGAGCATTTTGAGAAAGTCCAAGATGGCGTCGCCATAAAAATGTAATTTATCTATCCAACCCCTATCAATTATCAAACTATGGAGTTACTAGATATACTATAGGACCCAATGAACAAATGCATGGCACTTTTTAACATTAACTCCAAATTCAAAATGGAAGCCAAATCTAAATAATTTTAAAAATACTGCCAGATACACAAATACCTGCTATAAAACATAACATGAAGTACTTGGATTATGTTGTTAGACCCAATTAAATGTATTTCTGATACTTTTAAAAGTGTAATCATGACGCTCAATCAATATGGCAGCCAAAAAACGTGAACATCTTTCAACAAAGTAACTTGACACAAAGGTAAATAACCGTCAAGTATACAATAATTGTGTCAAGAAACAATTAGAAATGTACTTGATATAACCAAGTGATACAGGTAAATCCGGATAAATGTAAAATGGTTCAATTATAAAATTGAGTGCAATATATGGCTGAAAAAATGTAACTTCCATGGACCTTTTGACGCTTTGCACCATATTAGTTTTATTTGATTTTGGCGCATTTAAAACAAATTGAAAATGTATGTTGTACATTGGTTTAGGATCAAAGGTACATTTCTAAATGTCATTACACATTGATTTCGATTTGGAGGCTGTAATACTTATAAATTTGTGCCAAGTGATTTTTTGAAGATGGGATCCAGTTTTGGCTGCCAATTGAGTGACGTATGTTACAATTGTAGAAGTATCAGAAAATACAATTTAATGGTGTCTAGACAACATAACTAAGTACTTCTCGTCTATTTGTATCGCAGGTATTTGCTGTATATGGAGATATTTTAAATTATTGGATTTGGCTTCCATTTTGAATTGAAGTATGACTTAAGTTACAAGTGCATCCACTTGTTCATTGGATCCTAGAGTATATCTAGTAACTCCATTAGTTTGATATATAGGTTGAATAGATAATTATCAGTTATGGCGACGCCATCTTGGATTTCTCAAAATGCTCAAGGATGCCCAGGTGGCGACCAGGCAGATCTTACTCTACACACCCTAATCTATCATTTTCAGCAAAAAAAAAATTGTGTCCTACTCAATTTACGTCAACATGAAGGTTGTCTACCTAACTACTTGCGTACATCCTCTAGAATCGGTGAAGAAGAGAATGGCTAAAAAGTGCTTACAAAAAGGCGGAACTGGCAACTATCTAATACAAGCTAATTTTGAGTATTTTTTGAAAGTATTGGGTCCTGACTATCTCACATTGCCAAAAATCCCTTGTGGGGGAACTTATGCAAATGACGTCATCAAAATGGCTGCCAAAATGAATCGTTTGGAATTCTCTTTAGGTACGACTTATCCGTCAACTTGCTAACATTTAGGCAATAATCTCTGTGAATATACATTCTCGTTAACAGTGATTTATTTATGAGTTTTTCTAGAGATATTACATATTTTAAACACTAGAGAGCGCTTGCAATATGGCGGCCAATATAAAAATGGTGTTCTATAATTTAATTTGATATAATTATTGCAGAAAATGTTTACTTTTTAACAATAATATCGGCCTGAATACACACTGCCAAATGTTTTATGAAGCGCAGAATTTCTTATTTTTACACTAATGAAGCATTTCTTCATTTATTGTTTATCTATAGTATTTTTAACCCCAATGTATATGATACATTAAAAGTAAAATATGTATCATATATACAGTATCAGATTAATTGTAAGCATGTTTCACTAATTTAGATGTTTTATTCTTTGTCTCAATTTTGAATATGTGTTCATGTATAGAAAATGTGAAAGAAGAGTAAAATGAATACAAACACTTATGTTGCATGTGCAAACGCACCCACACACATACGCACGGCACATGTGGCAAGACATCACACCAGAAAATAAATGCATATAATTTAGACATAGTGTTATATAAGATCTGTAATAAAATTGATACTCTATTTTAAATAAAAATATTTGAAAGTTTTGTAGTTTTATTGAATTTAAACTAACAAACAAACACTCACAATCATCACTTTTGGTAACAAGGATGCTTTTGTTGCAGAAGAATAAATTAAAAAGGCTAAAGCTGTAACAGCGCACAATTAACCCATAAGATATGCACATTTATGGGGATATTTTGGCACCTTCTATGCATTTTTAACTTTTTGGAGTGTCTTGATCACAGTTTACGCTCTGGAAGGCAACCTATCTTTGACAAATTTGTGCATAAAGGTACACTTAATTATTTTCTATTCGGAAGTAACGCCTTTTCTCATAAAATCCAAGGGAACTCCTATTGCTGGCAGTTTTTTAACACAGAATATTTATAATTCCTCTTTCAACATACAAGTTTTAAAAACGGTATGTAAAGCTGTTGGCTAGGATATGGTTTCTATTCTGTGTGTAGGTTAGAGGGGCCTAATCCTTAGAGAGTAGTTCAACACTCAACTGTAATATCCATCTGGGGTACAGGACAGCAAGATCCCCCAGATGGATGGTGACGGCGTAACCCCACGACGCACAGGAGATTGCGAGGTTTTTCCAATAGGGGAAAGCATCTTCTATCTTCTTTATGGCTGACTCAATGCTAGTGTGGGTACCAGCTGGTGATGTGACTCTATCTATTATCTTTTAACTAATAGAGTGAGTATTATTTTTTTTTTTTTTGGATTTAATTGTTGGAGCCCCTGTTTTGTCATAGACATCTGATTACAAAGACTCCTAACATCCTAACTATTGGGCAGCAGCAATAGCTCAGTATTGATTATGTCCCCACAATCAAATATTGGACCAACCACAGCTTTGTTCTTACTGCGGAATGGGAGAGAAGTGGACTCACCCTTCTATAGTCCGTGAAGCCACGAACAAATAACCATGAAGAGACAAGATACGAAAAAGACTGCCAGATTGGGGAGGTCGCCTTGCGAAAAAAGCTTCCGCACTTCCTCAGAGACCCCGCCAGTAGAGTTGTACCCAATTAAAATCGGGAAGAGACAACCCTAAACAGATTAGATCCTCAGCTATGACGCTACACACCGAAAGCCTCTCTTGGAAAGTGTATAGCTGATCCCACCTTCCGATCAAATGAAAGGCATGTTTCTGAAATGAGTAGAGCCAAAACAACAGTGAACATCAGTACCTGGAATGTTAGAACCCTCCTGGGTTCAGGAAAGAGTGCCTTCTGTAAAAGAGATGCAAAGATTGAAAGGGGATGTTTGGTCTGGCAGAGTTGCGATGGAAAGACAAAGGAGTATGGATCTTGATGAGGGTGTAAACTCATCTTCCTGGAGCAGCAAACATGGACGCCGGTGGTAGGATTTCTTTTAGTGAAACTGCAATACAGTCCCTACTTGCTTTGACCAATTAGTGAACGCATCCATGTCCATCAGATGTCAAGGTCAGCACCAACATCACGATATTCCAATGTTATGCGCAACTCTTCGCATCCTTATGTGTAGTTGAAGACTTCTATGCCACCCTCCAAAGCAAAGTTGATGCAGCCCCAAACAAGACCTACGTATAATCATGGGGGATTGGAATGCAAGGTAGGGAAAGATCATAAACCTGGGACTACTGATGGAGACATGGATATGCGAGATGACGACAAGGTGAACGCCGTTTAGATTGTTTTGCAAGAAACCGCCTCTAATATCTCAAACACTCTCTTCAAACACAAACCTTCCCAGAAGTGACCTGGATTTCACCCGATCATAAGACTAAAACATGATTGACCTGATTCCCGGATAAGAGATAGGTGGAGAATCCGCAGTGGATAACACCAGATCATTTCAAGTGTTGAGGGTTGATCAGACCACTCCTTGTTTATTGCCAGCTTAGGTGAAAATTCAAAGTTGAGAAGGCCAGAAGAGAAAGAAGTGGAACCTTACCAAGCTTGATGACCCTATTGTACAAATGACTGTCAGCTGAAGCTGCAAACAGGTTCGGTTGCTTGAATGATGAAGTCAACATATATGAATCCAATGCAGACTCTTTGCTTGAAAAAACCACCACAACATCAAAGAGGACAGCAGATGAAGTCCTTTGAATTCATCGGGTAAAGAAGAAGCCCTGGATGCTCCTATGCACTCTTGCACTGACAGATTAAAGAAGGAAAGCAAGGAAGAAGGCCATTCCAGAATCCTAACAGTCGTCAAGAGTACACCCACTTGACCCCACATCCCAGATTGATTCAAAAAGGCCTTACGCTGACCAGAAATGGTAAATGACAAATTTAAAGTCTTGGAGAAGAACATGCAACAGAGCAAGAGCAAAGAGTCTTCAACACTATCAAGACCATAACTAAGGGCGTAGAAGATAGAAGACCTACATCCAACTCTACTCCCAGCAGTAATGGTGAGATTCTTTCCAACCAGCTGAAATAGAAACAAAGATGTTTTGAATATGGAAGGCCCTCCTACAATAATCAGCTACCATTGACCCATCCTGTCTTCATCGCAGCAAATACAGAGAAATGCTGTTCTACTCTGGATAGTGAGCTATCCATGCTCCGTTCTGAAGTTGAAGCAGCTGTCAAAAAGCTGAAGTCAGAAAAGCCCTGGTTCTGATGAGATCCCGGAGAACTGCTCAGCATGGTGTGAGGTGCATCAATTGACCATGCACATATCTGTCAATGATACTGGATAAATGAACCATTCCAGAAGAAAGGACAAAATCTATCAATCTTACCAACTCCCAGAAGTGAGACATCACCAAGTGTGAGAACTACAGGGACTCATCAGCCTGATTAACCATTTCCATCAAATTCTTCTGGAAATTATAAGAAGCCGGATGAAGCCCTAATGTAGAATCCATTCGCAGAAGAACAAGCAGGGTTCAGAACTGGCCGCGTCCCACTTGAACAAGTCTTCGCCCTGAAGCTCCTAACCCAACATCGCCTAGAGAAGAAAGATGGGAAGGTTTTTGCTGTCGTCATTGATTACAAGAAGGCAGTCGATCGAGTATGGCACGGTGGCCTCTTTACAGTGATGCTTCATATGTGTGCCCAAAAACTGATCAACAGCATCAGAGATCGCTATACCAAGGCTAAAAGCTGCATCAACTTAACAACAATCTTACAGAGTGGTTGGAACAGCTATTGGCGTGCGCCAGGGATGTCTTCTATCACCAGACCTCTTCAACCTATTTTTCGCATACATCTTTAGCAGAATGCCTTTGATATGTAAAAACTTGGGCATAAACGTGGATGCTACAAATTCAAAAACCTCGTTTTGGCGACGAATATAGCCTCTCATCGCTGACTCGAGGACAATCTGCAACCTTGATTGAGCAGTGCATCATCTACAAGAATATGGGATGGAGATCAGGATACCTAAAACAAAAGCTATTGTCTTCTCCCGTGGATGACTCAGCTCCGCAGTAAAGATCCAGCTGATGGATCACCACTTGAGCAGGTTAACAGAATCAAGTATTTGGGAGTAATGCTAACACCATCAAACGACTCCACCCAGCGAAATCAAGCAGAATTATATTAGCATCAACAGCACTAGGGAATTTACAGAGAGTCTGGAGTGGTAAAGACATCTCACTCTCCACCAAATTACGACTTGTTTACTTCACTAGTCACCCAGTTTCTTCTGTATGGCTCTGACACCTGGACCATCAAAAGAATGACAAAAAATGAAGAATGTTGGAAGCATTAGATGCGATTGCTAACAGAAAAATCCTTACTCTCAGCTGGAAGGATAAGATCCGTAATGAAGAAGTTCTGTCAAGATCTCCTCCTGCCCTTTCAACCAAAAATGACCCTAGCTTCGCATCACTGCCTCGCGCTGACCTGATTGGTCCTGATGTGTCCGAATGAAACAACAGCCGCCTACCCAACGCATTTTTATGGAACTGTCGCAAGGCACAAACAGACAGGGAAGACCAAGGAAGAGATGGGAAGATGACCTCATTGGGGGCACCACCTTCCACAAAGCATATTTGGAAGAGCAAGGATAGGAATAAATGGTCTAAATTTGTTCGTGGAGCCAACGTCCTAGGGACATGTGTCATATAAGATAGATAGATGTAAAGAGGGCTTACCCGTGTACACAAAAGAGGGGTTGCATACGTTTGAAGAGATTGAAAGAAATTTTAACACTTAACTGCATAAGGGTTGCACTCGTTAGTGCATAACGGGGGTGAGGGTTCCTAGGACCCCCCCCCCCAATAAACAACTTCCTAGAAAAGATTTTTTTAGATGAACTCCACCACATATTAGAAGGCATCAAAGACATCAACAATAAACAATAAACAATGAAGAAATTGTCCATTAAGAAAATTAGGGGCAAAACATTGATTTTACTTTCGCGTCAAAATGTGCCAAAAAACAATTTGTTTTTCCGCATTTTCCTGACTTGTGCTGATTGCTTTAATGGTTTAAGAATGAACTTATATTTACCATATTAAGGCACAAAATAAATATCTCATGCCATTTTATATTTTTTAGGGTACTTGTATAATTTAACCAGAGGTTCCTACAGTAACCGCTACATGATGTCTATAAAATATTATGGCACCAAATGGCCTACCATACTTTGCCGAAGATTTTTTGTGGGCCGCCAGCTATAGCTGGCAGGACCACTTAGCAATCCGTTGTGCGTGTTTATGTGTGTTTTTGTGGTTTTGTGTGTGTGTTTTTGTGTGGATGTGTGTGTCAAAAATTGTTAAGTTTTTTTTTTAAATTGACCTAATTGAAAGAGTTTTTAACATCAATGGAACCAAACATTCTGTCATCGGTGTCACAATGGGATCCCTCATATTTTGATGCGGTCAAAGGTCAGTTGAAAGGTCAAAGGTCATGTGAGGGTCAAGTTTTGAAAAATGGGCTAAAAAATGTAAAATTGATCTAAAAATTGAAAACTTAAGTTCATTGGAACCAAATTTTTTTGTCATAGGTGCCCATGCGATCCCTCATGCTGTTGATGGATCAAGGTCACGTGCCAGGGTCAAAGGTCATGGGCGGCCCACAGCTTATATGCTTTGAATATAGCGAGCGCGAAGCCGAGAACCGCGGAAATTCTAGTTTAAATTAATTATTTACTTTGGTTATGTCATGCTTATGAAAATCAGAATCACAGTAACTTCTAATAAGATTTTTTCATTTTGTCATGGCACTTCCGTTAGTTGCATAAGGGGGGCGCCTAGGGCCCATGCTAATTAACGCCAAACGACGCGATGGATTTGGAAATTTTTTTTGCACCAATTCAAGCGCAACTAAGTTAACGAAGACAAAAAAATATAAACCAACTATATTGCATCGTTTCAAAATCGCCGCTGAAAACAAAAACTGGGTCCCTAGAACCCCCCCCCCCTTATGCAGTTAGTGATAAAACAATGGCCACATTTTGATACATTCAAAATTTTTAAAGAAATATCACACCAGTATTTAGTATATCAGTTATAACCATCCGACC
>JAMKCH010007181.1:0-38170 GCA_023653785.1 Ophioderma brevispina
TACCACAGGTTTTTCAGATGCCATGGAAGAAAATAGCACACCCAAGATTTTGATCCTTATAACAGCTAGTACTTAGTATATCTGCAGTCGCATGTAAAATAGATTTTTTAAAACATATCATTTTGAGTCTTATTTCACTTAATAGAAGCTTACTGCAGGTATTTACGTTATATTTAGCTTATTATGGAGTTGGACTTTCGTGGTTTCTGGCGAGATACGAAGTAAAGTTTGAAAGCAAAACTGCCTGCTCAAGATGCTCAGATCTCACTGGCTAGCAGATATAAATTTCAATGTTGTAATTGGTCGATATTATCGTAACATCGGAGTTTGCAAAATTTCCTGCCAAATAATCTATTACGAAAACAAAAAAGACAACTTTTAACACAGCTAGCCATTATAGTAGATAGTGAATACTATATTTTGAAAACTGACGGGGAAAGATTTGTGTTGTTAGATCTGTCACTTTACCCCATAAACACAAAGCAGGAATTTTGAAAAGTGGCCAAAAATGGCATTTGGGGATTTAAGGGATATATAAATACCAGTACTAAATGACAAACTTATTGGGTACATTTACATGATTATTTTCCATTTTATTCACATGGTCTACATTGCATTTTGAAATTATAAGACTATTACAACTCACAAAAGCCTTCAACATTTATGCTTGTATTACACAGAACAGTACCCTTCATAACAAGAATATTGCAACAAAACCTAATTTTAATATTCAAGCAGAATTAAAGCACTACCAGTGATTTGTTAAATCAAACAAATCTATAAAAAACACATTATTAATCAGGTTTTTGCCTGTCTGTACCAAGGATAGGTTAATTTACTCTACAACTTAAACTACACCAGACCTTAATTCTGGCGAACAATCCCTTAAACCTGGGATTGCTAGACAATCCTACTTAAACCATGCAATGTCCTTCCACTTACCAAAATAAATTTGTACCATTTTTACATAAATTACCCTTAGCGCATCACAAAATAACTCTACAAACATAACTCAATAATGCCATTCATAACTCACTAAAAATAACTCTGAAAAACATAACTCGTCGATGAACTCCATCCATAACTCACCAAAATAACTCTAAAACATAACTCGTTGAGGAATTCCATCCATAACTCAACAAAAATAACTCTAAAAACTAGCTCGTCGAAGAATTCCCATCATAACTCACCAAAAATAACTCTTAAAATGTGAAACGTCAAGGGTCAACAACCACCAAAATGGTTACATGTTTACTTGTGGAATGTTGACTTTTCATATTTCCCCACCCCCTGACAGACTCAGTCGAGGACCCTGAGGGAATGAATTACATAGTAGGGCTTGTGCCCTCCTATAATATACCCAACTTTGAATAACTCTAAAACATAACTCATGGATGAACTCCATCCTTAACTCATCAAAATAATTTAAAAAAAAACATAACTCATCAAAGAACTCCATGATTACTCACCAAAATTACTCTAAAAGGGTTAAAGGTCAAGGGTCAAATGTCAGCAAACACTAACATGGCCATATGTTGACTTTTTTTTGTGAAATGATAACGTTTTTTTCATTTCTCCATCCCCTGTAAGACCCAGGTGAGGACCCTGGGGGAACGTGATTAGAAGAAGCCTGTGCCCTCCTACATTATACCCAAGTTTAGCTACTGTAGCTCATCTAGAAACAAAAATATAACCAGATGTTGACCTTTTTGACATTTCCCCACCCCCTGACAGACCCAGAGGAGGGGCTTATCTGCTAACAACACCCAAGTTTGACTACTCAAGCTCATCTAGAAAAAAGATATGGCCATATGTTGACTTTTTTTGTGCACCTTTGACATTTCCCTATCTACCTGACAGACCCTGGGGGAGGACCATGGGAAAATGAATTAACATGGTTAGTAGCGGCTTGTGCCCCCTACAGCATTTTCAATATCAGAACATACCTTTGTCGCAAGAACAAAAGAAACCATAAACAATAGAATGTGCCTGGATAATGTGTATTGTCTAAAGACAACTAAAACACTGATAATCCGTGGATAAAATGCAAAAGTGGTACAAATTTTCAATCTGCCATAACTCGGTCAATATGTGTCCTTTTGGGAAATTGCACTTTTCAGATATGTGTTAATTTGTATGGTTTACTTTTTTGTCTTCATGAAATAAAGGGCTCTTTGAGCGTTCTCTATTTTTTGAGACAACCTAAGCTACTCTTTACACAGACGACGCCTTTTCAGTTCAATGCACGCAGTAGTAGGAATATATTTGGTCTTTTGATGTAGTTGTAGCCAATCAATGCACGAAATAATAGGTATACTAATATACAATAACGTAAGAGTTTACTCTTTGGAGAATATTTCACCAATTAATATTCTTAACTTCACAGTGGGGTAACAGGCGGGGGGGGGGGGGGGCAGGTTGCCCCCCCTGACGGCTTTGGCCGGGCAAAAGCATGCAAATCATGCTAAAATCAAGCCGTTTTTTTTTAGCCCCTCTGACCGGGAAAAAAAAATTGGCCTTTTGACCTCCCTGAGAGGGAAATTTCCGAAGACTGGGATATTTGCCCCCTCAGAGGGCAGGCCCGTTACGCCAATGTTTTACTTCCAATCATTGCTTCACACATATTATATTAACTACATGATTATGATGAAATTCTAACTACTTAAATAAGTATTCATGAACATATGTTAAAAATATACATTAAGAGTTTTTCAATAGATATACACATAGAACATGATGAAAATATAAAACTGAACCACGTTAATAACTTTACAGTTAAATTTTATTTGAAATATAGCTTCAGTGCCTTATCTTTGATTTAGTACCACCCTATCAAGGGGCATGCACTTCGGTGCAACATCACATGCAAAATTGTCTTTCATGAAAATTGAACACATTTTGATAAAGGCTACGTATGCTCCTTTCAGCTTCAATCAATACAAAAGGACTATACTGACTCATGCGAAAATTTTTAAAACCAATCAATGCCACAACCAATAGACTTTAGTATTGTTTACGGTCACCTTGACCAAGCGAAAACCACCTCAAAACTACGGATTCAAACAACTCCTGAATAACAGAACAATACACTGTGAACTTGATTACAATTTAAACAACGTATTGAATTTTAATTTTGTTTAAATAGACTCATCAAACAATCATTAGGTATCAATAGTCAAAGATTATCTATAATAAAGTTGTTATAATGAACTACTAGTAACTTACAACCTGGTTGTGCCGCGACGCTAGCTGCGCAAGACTACTATAACAGATGGTAGAACTTGCAAGAGTCCGGCGAATATTCCACCAGGCGCAAACCTGAAAATTTCCAATAGTGAGCGTGTCCACAAACGACTGTCCTTACTGTAATAAACCCTCCTATTACTCCCGATGCTCTGATGTCACATCATCTATATGAAGTCCAAACGTGCTGTATCCTGTTTATCCTTGATAACTCAGAGGCCACAAATTACGGAAAAACCGCGAACCCGGCTTAACACATCGGACAACTGATGGAACTGAGACTACTATGACAATGTCCCCTAATATGGAAATATTGTACTAGACTGTGATACTGTCCTGTCAAATTGTAACTCTGCTCTGCTAAACTGGAGTCACATGGTATTAACTCTCCTTTGGAGTAATGATGTTTGATACTCTGCCCATCTTCTCTCACCAGGGCTTTTAATATCTCCAAATAATTCTAGAAGGATCTAGTCCCCCTCTATAATGATCCATGTACTAAATATAGTCCCTTACATCATAAGTAGTCTGGGAAAGCCTCTACCATTCCCCACATGTACTGTATTGATTTGGGATCTCATAGCAACTACTCACTGACTGTGTAATTATAAAGCATGCGCCACCTATGGTCCGACTCTTATTACCTGGGTTGATGCTCCAGACTCCAAACTTTCTAATGAAATCACTCAGGTTCTAGACGCTTCTTTCTTCTCCGGTTTTCTGTTTTCTTCTGAGATCTTCTTTTTCATTCTATTGCTTCACACACCCAGTTATGCACACAAACCAGTATAGTTTATATTATTGTTAGATTAGATAATTGACAATATTTTATAATCTAATTATATGACTGGTAGAGTCGTACTCATTGACATAAATCATTGGCTAAATTCTGTGGCCTGTACAACCCGACCCCCCCCTTATAAGAAAGAAATTTGATTGAAAAAGCAAACTTCGTACCCTTTTAGGCCTCTTAATCTCTTAACTTACCTATACAGTAACTTATTCCACACTGTGTACACTGTCCCTTTTAAACTTGAACTTGCTTTCTCACTACCAATCTGGATATAGGCATCAGCCACACATTAATTCTTATCTTGCCTTGATGTTCTGATGTCTAGGGTGTAACTCTGCAAGGTCAACTCCACCTCACTAACCAGCCTATATTCTTGTTTTTCATCCTGTGATGAAAGGTGAGGGGGTTGGATCCTGTGAAAACAGCCGCTGGGGCACTGTGGTGCCCCAAGTAACATCAAAATGCCCTAATGCCAACATCAGAGGCAAGACACTCCTTCCTCCATATGTAGTAATTTTCTTTGGTGCTTGTTGAACTCTTGGAAATACGAATAGTGTCTAATTTCCGTCTTCTCCTTCTTGCATAGGAACTCCGCCACACCCTGTATCACTGGCACTATGGCCAGAGTTGGAAAGTTGTGGTCTGAAAGTCTGGTCCAATCAGAACTGGTTCACTAATAGTATGGGCTTTGATTTTCTGGAAACTAATTTCACATGCCTGCGACCAACAAAGTTTGACCGTGTTTGGCTACAATTTTGATTCACAGGACTGGCATATGCTGAAAAGTTGTACAAACTTCCTGTAATATCCAGCCATACCTACAATCTCGAATGTCCTTTCCTGTACTAGTGTGGGGAACTTCTCAATTGCTTCAACTTTAGACTTGACCGCTTGACCTTGCCTGACTACTACCTGGGCCTAAATAGGTGACCTTGGCATGGCAAAAACTCCCCTTGACTAAATTGACTGTCAGTTTGTCTTTACACTGTCTGAAACAAGATGGGAGCTGCCCCAATGTGTTTTGTTCCCACATTTGACTGTACACAATCAATCCACACCATAGGCTCCACAGCCTTCTATGTCAGCAACGATATGATTTACCATTCTTTGGAAGTTGGCGGTTTTTCATACCGAATGGGCAGGAACCGATCCTGAAAAAGCCCATCCGGCCGTGCCAAATGCCGAAATTTCTTTTTCTTTTCGCACGATCAAGTAGGGGAACCTTCCAATAACCCCTTTAATTAAATTAGAAAGGTCAAACTTGCTGAACATACTTAATTGCATTTGTCAATGCAATGCGAGTCACTACATAGGTATTGGAAATAACAGTCTTTGACATTGAATTTCACAGCCTTCTGAAATCTGTCACAAACCTAATGGAACCATCAGGTTTTGGCACCAAAATACCACGGAACCCTTCACTTTTGGCTTGCTCAAATTTATTTTGTGCCAACATGTACTCTATCCTTTTGTTGAGATTTCTTTCTTTCACTCTTCATAGGATTTACTACTTCTGTAAGGGTGCTGTTTATTTGGGTGTCATCACTCCATCAACAAGCATATAAGCAGCATGGTTCTACGAGGGACATCAGAAAATTAATCTTCAAATTCAATGAATCAACTGCTTGATTCCACACTGTTTGATTTTCTGAAAGATGGCCTAGTTTTTATCCAAATCATTGAGCACATCTGAATTTTTGCAACTGAGTGGATAGGCAGGCTGCTTGTCATCATTGTTTGCATTCTTTAACAACTTCATATTCATGATTGTCAAATTGCACTTTCATCATAGCAGACTTACAGACCCTGGGTTTTGCACTGCCATCATCATTTCTACTTACAATACTCCTTTCAGTACTATTTACATGGCACATTGGCTATCTTACGCCTATCTAGCGTTTTGACTATGTAGTCAACTTCATGTACTTGTGACTCTACTGTATAGGACCATGGTATTTGGCTGCAGTGCATGTCCCGTAATTGGAAACAAGACTCACACTTGGTCTCCTGGCCTAAGACCCTACTCTCTTGGCAGCTTGGTCATACCACTTCTTCATTTGGTCTGGGCTTGCTTCAAATTCTCCCTGGCAATTCCCCCCCGCTCATTTGCCCTATTGATCCTATACTTAAATTTGGAACAATAGTCCAAAGGTTGGTGTCAGTTTTCATCATTCAGCCATCTCTCCTTTAGGAGTTTCAGGGAACCCGCGACTTAACGCCCAAAAACTAACTCAAAGGGACTGAAACCTAGGGTTTCCTGACTGCTTTCCCTGTGTCACAAACATAACAGTGACACCCTCATCCCGTGCCTTCTTCAAATTCCAAACAGTAAGTCCTAATCATAGTCTTCAGAGTTTTGTGAATCTCTCTAAGCTCCTTGGGACTCAGCATGGTCGGCACTGGACAAATACTGTTACTTCCCTAACTCATACATCCTTGCTGAAAAAGACCCAATGTACACTTTTGACCCCTGATCTGACGGAATTGTATTTGTAGAGCCTAAAAGTGTCAAAATTTGGTCAAAAGCCTTCACTACCTTTTTAGCCTTAATATTCCTAAGGGTATGGCCTCAGGAAACCTTGTATAGGCACATGATACTAAGTAGGTACTGCTTACCTGACTCGTCCTAGGAGAGGTCCTACACCGTCCCTATGACCCTACTACATGGCTCTCCGAATGCCGGTATCGGTTTCCGAGGAGGACGGGCGGATTTCGGATGGCTTCCCAACGACTTGAAGGGGGCCAATACCTACAATTATTCAGAAACTCCTTACGAAGTGTGGCCACCAAAAATGGTTCAAAATCCTATCATGTGTTTCCTTGACTCCTAAATTCCCTGCCATAGGACCAATCATGGGCAAATACTATGAGCCTCCCTGTGATAACCTTTGGGACAAACTACCTGATGAACACTTTCCTTCATCATTGGGCCGGAGCCTGCAGTTGGGCCTTCCATTTCCTATCCTCATCAGCACAAACAGTGGTGTTTGTAAAAACACACAGGATCGTCCCTCAGACTCCTGCAGGTTTACGGCCCTTTGACTAAGATTCTTGAGTGCAGATCATTCTCCTGTTCAAGTAACTAACCTTTGCTATGGACTCAAGGGATCATCATCATTATCCCCACTTTGCACCTGCTCAGGGCCTACCTCTTGTTTTGTTGGCGAACTGTCTCCTAAGAGGGAAGTTGACCTGGTTCATCTATTTTTTTCATTACGTGTCCTCTAATCTAAATTTGGGACAAGGACTTCCTCCTTCCTATCACTTTTTGCTTCAAGCATGGCTTTGCTAGCCATACTCCTAGTAGCTGCACAGGCTGGATAAACTGTACTATTCTTATTCCTCACTATCTATTTCTGTTGCAGGGGATTGTGGGTAACAATTGGTTTGGGATGTACATTCCCGCGCTGCCCCAACTCATTCCCTAATAACATTGAAACATCTTTGACTGGAAGTTCAGGCCTTACTCCAACTATATGACTGTACTGAGACCACATCAGACTTCAAATTCCCCTGTGAAGAGGGACACTAATAACATTCATGCCTATACCTTGGATCAAAGCAGTCTCACATTCTCACCTGTTTTCACTAACTTCACTAGGCAAAGCCCCTCCAAATTACTGACTGGGCAAAAAACATGTATCACGCATGATCTTATAGGTTTTGGAACACTTTGGTCACCATCAAGTGACACTGAACCCTCCAAAACAAATGGTTTAAAGTCTTCCCCTCAACTTTCTCAGGCTCAACATCTTTCTGTTTTTAATAAATAGCCTGGGTGGGAACTACTTGTGGTCGAAGGGACAAGCACAACCTGTGGGGCAGACTTCTGCTTCATGGCCATCTGCTTTCCCATCACTTCCAACAGCTTTCCATAACATGACCTGAATCCTTGCAATATGTGGCAAGTCCTTCTGACTTAACATCCCTGACTTTGGTTGGCACATAGAAGGACCCTTATTCCCCTGCCTGGAGGAACCTGACTTAACTTTTCCTCCTTCTTGTATTATACTAAATGACTTTGGAATGATCTACTTTGGTAGGGCCATTTGAATTTAAACTCTTGTAATTCGCACTTGACTTATTAGGCCACCCGTACTATTGGCCGGAACTCAACTTATGTGTAGGGCGTAATCATCTGTCTATTGTTTGCTGCATTGTTCAATTTTGATATCGCGTTCATCCAATGATTTTAATGTCGCATGATGCACTGTTTGAACTGCTCATTTAAAACCAACATGCCTCCGTTGATTAAGTCTTGTTACTTCCCTATGGAATAAGCCACCTACCCAACATTTGTTCCTGAACTCTAGCAAACTCAACGTGAGTTGATCTGCAAGTTTTTTTCGCACTCCGAAATTTTTGCCTATACGCCTCAGGCACTAATTCATAGGCCTTAGAATAGACTTGCTTTACTACTTCATAATTACCACACTGATCACTTGATAGGGACGAGTAGATCTCTCTAGCTTTCCCAATACACACAGTCTGAAGCAATGTTGTCCAATGCTCTTTAGGCCACTTCTACTTTCGGCAATCTTCTAGAAGTGCAAAAAATACTTGTCACTTCTTGTTTTCCCTAAATGTTGGACTAATTGATGTTCCTAGTGGCATCAAAACCTGAGTGTGAGATGAGCCTGATGTTGCCTTTTTCTTAACTTTCTTGTTCTCATTTGTTTTGGCTTCAATTGTCTGCCACTTCAGTCTTTCCTCCATTTGTAACCTATCCTCTTTTTCTTTTTGTTCCATTTGCCATTTTGCATCTTTCCCTGTGTTTTAGTGGCCTTTCTAATTCAAGTTTTTCCTTCGCTAATTGTAATTTGTTTGCCTTCCTTTTCTTCCTTTGCTAACCTATCATGTCTTTCGTTCTCTTCCTGTGCTAACTTTGTTGTTCTAAAACCAACATTTCTTTCTCTTTTCTCTGCTTTGTAATTTGGTCATTTCTAATTGCATTTGCATCTCACCTGTTTTCAAATTTTCAAAGCACTATCTAACTCAACCTCAATTTCAACTATCCGGTTCCAAACTCCCTCATCTCAGTACAATATCTTCCTCAACATACACGTTTTAACTGTTTTTGATTAACACATGGACATGCTAACTTCCATCCCTTAAACTTGCCAATTTCCATTAAATCTGGCGTTGTTAAGCACATCAAACTCTCCCACGTAATCTGTGTAACAAACTCTTCTGCGTTAAACGCCTAGTGTATAAACACTACCTTCACAAATAACAATATACAGTACAGATAATCAAAGTTAAACCCAAACAATGCAAAATTTGTTCAAATTGTTAACTATATTTTTACAGTGTATTTTACCTTACCGGACAAGAGCCCCCAATTTTGTTACGGTCACCTTGACCAAGGCGAAAACCCCTCAAAACTACGGATTCAAACTCTGAATAACTAGACAATTACACTGTGACTTGATTACATTTTAAAACAAAGTATTTATTGTTATTGTGGTTTTAAATCAATCTCAATCAAACATCCTTGGTATCAATAATCCAAGATTATCTATAATAAGTTTGTTAATTACTGAACTACTAAACTTCAACCTGGTGGTGGGCCGCGACCGAGTCTGCAGCAAGACTACTATAAAGATGTAAAACTTGCAAGAGTCCTGGCGAATATTCCAATCCAGCGCAAACGGAATTTCCAATAGTGAGACGTGGTCCCACGAACGACTTGTCTTACTGTATATCTTAATAAACCCATCTCCCTCATGGACTCCCGATGTCGGAGGTCGACTAATATACAGTCCAAAAGTGCTGTAGCTTGGTTATCCTTGGATAACTCAGAAGCCACGAAATACGGAAACCGAACCCGGCTACACATTCGGACTAAACTGCTGAGAGCTTAGACTCTAGACAATGTCCACTAGAAATGGAAATTTGTACTAGACTGTGATTACTGTCACTGTCAACTTGAAACTCTGCTAATAATTGAGCACGATTATTAACTCTCCTTGGTGTAAGATGTTGTAATACCCTGCCTCATCTTCTCTCACCGTGGCTTTATATATCCTCTCAAATAATTCTAGAAGGATCTAGTCCTCTCTATATGAGTCATGTACTAATATATCCCATTACATCATAAGTCAGGAAATGCTCTAACCTTCCACATGTACTGTTTAGATTTGGGATCTCATAGCAGCTACTCACGACTGTGTAATTATACAGCAGTGCGCCACCTATGGTCAGACTCTTATTACCTTGGGTTGACTCCTAGAACTCCAGAACTTGTAATGAAATCACTAAGGGTCTAGACGCGTCTTCCGGTTTTCTTTCTTTTCTGTTTGCTCTGAGATCTTCTGTTTCATCTATTTGCTTCACACACACACATTAATGCCCACAAACCACAAGCCAGGTATATTTTTATATTATTTTAGATTAGCTTACTTTACAATAGTTTTATCTGCTAATTATGCCTTAGTCTTACTACTCAAAGTGAAATAATCATTGCTAATTCTAGGGGCCTGTGACAGTATATTATGGTTTAGTTTTTTACCTCACAAGACCATACTATTTGAATTTACACTAACTAACACCTTCATTGCCCTATATTTCCATTTGATATTTAAATACTTTTCAATGTCTCTGAAATAGAACATGATCAAAATTAAAAATGGCACTGGGGCATGCATGATTATTCTAGCCCTACAATATCTGATTGAAATAGCTTTAGTAAACCGTACTGACCAAAGGAGATTGCTGCATGGACTACTGGTGCAACCCACCAGCCTAGGAAAAACAGCGGTTGCACTATAGGAGCATTTAAAAAATATTTACTTGCCCACCCCCAGTGTTCCCCTACAAAATTAGCAAGATTAGACTTTATTAAACAAAGCAAGATACGTTTTCATAATTCCCCATGGATAATGGCTTGGCCAATAAGTCAAAATTGCCGAAAAGGATCTGCAAATTGCCTTAAAGTCCATGATATAACGTCCGTCGCAGCGCTCGATTGGCGTTCGGCAATACCGGTTTTGACCCCAAATCAAGTGTTACGCATGCTCAAGCGCGGCCCAATAGGGCAATCGATTCAGTTGACTCTTACGCAACATTAGTTTCACGCTTTATTTGCGTTGGCGTCTATGGAGCCCAGACGGTGGCTCCCGCCGGACTAATCTGCTTTCACACCGGTACTGCCTTTGGGGAAGAAAGAGCTCATGCCCCAGGAATCCCTATCACCTGGGTTCTTCCATTATTTGGTTAAGTGGCTAATATTTTGTTTTTTGCTACAGCCTCTGGAGCATCACCTGCAACGCCCCCTAACTCTTCCATTTTTGTATTTTGTACAAAATTGGTATTTTCCATATACTCCCTACTCCTCCGTTTTCCCACAGAGATCCCTCTGTTTTTTTTTAAAGTTCCTCTCACTGTACAATGCATATTTGATTTGGGAAAAAGACGACCCAGACTTGGTAGACTTTGAAGTCCCTAAAAGTCCTTTTAAGATACAACTGCATAATGAATGAAATTAAATACTTTATTTCCTCCCAGGTGGAATATTTTATAAATTTCTGCATACCGCCTATGGTCCTACCTCAAACATTTTTTAAATGGCTTTACAAAAGATCTAAATACATCACATTTTTTCAATGGTATTATAGCTTTAGAGCTAACGATAGCTGTACATTTAAAACATTGTTAGAGTGACATATATTTACATTCTTACACTTCAACACTGAGTAGGGCTGGTCAGGCTGGAATTTTTAACTTTATGCAAAACACATTTGAAAGTTTATTAATGGTTATAATAACCACTTGATTCCCATACATAAATACCCTTGCATAACGTTACCACTGGGCTGCAAGGACTGAATATATTCATGTTGCCCTGAAGACGTATTTGAAATCAAGGTAAACTAAGTGTATTGATAATTGACGCCTACTCTTTTGTGATCTAATTGTGACCATCTGACGGGTAAGGTGTGCCCCCAGAAGTACACTTGAACTTGTTTAATGGTGAAGTAGGAGCCTAAATAGATTGACTCAAAATAGCTTTTGAGGCAACACTGGATATACACTTTGGAGTAGTCAGTGATCGATCAAGGACCGACCAAGACAGACCCCCTCGCCAGTGTGCTCAGTACAGTCCCAAGGAAAGCTTTATGAAATTTCCACTGAGTTGCCTGTTGCATGTATGTGGTATGTCCCATAATTAAATTGAGGAACCCCCTGACCCCCCGATTTAACAGCGGCGATGGAAATTTCTGCCCGTCCATTATGAAATAGCCCAACTCATAGGAGCATTTAAAATATTTACTTGCCCACCCCCAGTGTTCCCCTACAAAATTAGCAAGATTAGACTTTAACTTAAAAAATACGTTTTCAATTCCAAGGATAATGGGCTGGGCCAATAAGTCAAAAAAAATTGCCGAAAAGGAGCTGAATTGCCTTAAGGCCATGATAGCCGTCCGTTCGCAGCGAGCGATTGGCGTTCGCAATAACCGGATTTTGTTGACCCAAAATCAAGTGTTACGCATGCTCAAGCGGCATGGGCAATCGATTCAGTTGACTCTTAACGCAACATTAAGTTTCACGCTTTATTCCGTATCGTCTATGGAGCCCCCGCGGTGGCTCCCGCCGGACTATATCTGGCTTGTTCAACCCCGGGACTGTTACTTGACCTGCCTTGTGGAAGAAAAGAGCCAATTCCCAGGAAATCCCTATTCAACTGGGTTCTTCCATTATTTGGTTAATGGCTAAGATGTTGTTTTCTAAAGCCTCTGAGGCATCACCTGCAATCCTACCTCTTCCAATTTTTGTATTTTGACCAATTGGTATTTTTCCATATACTCTCCGTTTTCCCAACAAGATACCTCTTTTAAAGTACCTCTCACTGTAAACATGCATATTTGATTTTGGGAAAGACACCCAGACTTTGGATACGAACTTTGACTCCCTAAAAGGAGGACTTTTTATATCAACTGATATGAATGAAATTTAAATACTTAGTTCTCGAGGTATGAATTTTTATAATTCTGCATACAGCCTATGTTAATCCTCAACATTTTTTAATGGCTTGACAAAAATGCTAAATAATAACATTTTTTTTTCATGGTATTATAGCTTAGAGCTAACGAGTATGCTGTACATTTAAAACAATTGAGTTGAAATATAATTTACATTCTTAACACGCAACCACTAGAGTAGAGGCTGGCAGCGCTGGAATTTTTAACTTTATAGCAAAACACATTTGAAAGTGTGATTAATGGTTATAATAACCACTTGATCCCAGACATAAATACGCCTTGCATAACTTACCACTGGGCGCAAAGGACGGAATATATTCAGTGTGCCCTGAAGACGTATGTGGAAATAAGGTAAACTAAGTGTAATTGATAATTTGACCCTACTCTTTTGTGATCAATGTGGACTCATATGACGGTGTATGTGTGACCCCAGAAGTGACTTTGCTTGTTAACGGACGTTAGCCCCCCTAAATAGATTGACCACCTCAACATAGCTTTTGAGCACATGTTCTACACAGGGGAGTAGTCAGTGATCGATCAAGGACCGACCAAGACAGACCCCCTCGCCAGTGTGCTCAGTACAGTCCCAAGGAAAGCTTTATGAAATTTCCACTGAGTTGCCTGTTGCATGTATGTGTATGGCCATTAGGATTTATGACCCTACGATTTAAAACAGCGGCGATGGAAATTTCTGCCCGTCCATATGAGGAGGAAAACGATTAGCCCAACTCACCGAATGACATCTCAGCTCATGAACATCTTATAGACCGGCTACAGACCATGTGACTGGCTGCCGATACAATAAAGCATCTGAATATTTATCTATTTTTGACCGTAAATGATAACTTAGTTACATATACTAATGCTATAAGTAAAAAAAAAAAATCATACATTAATTGAGACCATTATGATCGCTATTCAATACTTTGAATAATAAATGAAACCATTCAAGATGTGGCTCACAATGACTATTGTTCTTACTGCACATAGCCAAAAGGTTGGCATTGCGTTTTGTATATCACTAGAGCCTCACTCAAGGAGTTTAAATCTGTTAACATAATCAAAGTGCTTGATATCTACAAGATGGCATTTATGGCTGCAAATGTCAGTCCGCAAAGTCAGTTATTCTTTCACCACGCTCTAAATAAGATTGTGTGTTTTTTTTGTGTTGTGGTTGTTGATTTGTGTTAATGTTTGTGATTTTAGTTGCATTAATCACTTTCAAAAATCCCATGGTAAGACTAACTTAGTGTCATTTAGCCGTTATGGCGAATGACCCATCTGATGCAAGAGACGCGTATCTCTATACATTATTGATGAGATTTTTGGCCGCTTAAGTGCGATTGGTATCTCGATTCGCGTTGATAGGTTGTCCCCCTGGAGTTTTGGATCTATTGCAAAATGTCGGAGAGGGGCTCTACAGAGAAATGATCATTTCAAACCAAATGCACGTGCTAACACTGGATTTATCTTGGAGGACACTCCGTTCATTTAATCACTCACCTGACACTAAATACAATTTCATTCATGTATGGAACCGCCTATAGTGGTATTTCAGGCCTTCACATTGCTCACAATAACATGATTAAACAGAATCCCGCGCCTCATTGAATTTTTCACCTCCCAAGAATGGTATCGGGGGTCACATATCAGATGACTCGAGGTATACCTGTATCGATTGACTCCATTAACCTAATCATGGATTAAACTGATTATTGACTTAGAGAAAAGGATATACGCACATGCAGTACTAGGCGAGACAATTATCAATTGTAGCCATCGTTGAATGGTATAATTAGGCCTATATCACATTTTTGAAAAATCTTTTGTTGTGTTTGCTGTTGATTTCTTGACTGTCAAAACACCAGGAAGATAACAAATTACCAACCCTGCAGTCAAAAGTAGATCACGATCAGAGACACTTTATTGTATTACCGGCCATATTGAATTAATTGGCTTCGTGATTACAAAAATCCTTTGTTAAAGGTGGGCTCTTGTCCGATTTATGTCTATGTGCCCTGCACTTTAAATGAGAGCCTGTCACTTGCACATACTCCCACTCAAGTACTAGGGAAACACCCCAGTTCAATATTGTGCTAATATTGATGGTAAAAAACACGGTGTTTTTTTGTTTATACTTGGGAATGAAATGGGTTTGAAGGCTCAAATTTCAGAACGCCTGAGAAAAAACACAGCCTTTCATCCGATACCAAAGTTCTACTAGGTTCCCGGGTACATCCATGGGGGTGGGGTTGGGGGTTATCGTCCAAAGACGATCGGAAACACGCACCTTTAATTGTCACCAAGAAGGTTTTAACGAGACCAGGTTTAAACATTACAACATTCATGAAACAACAGATTATTATTGGTTTTGTTTTGGGGCATTTATGCTTGTGTTTATACAAAATGCTCGAGGGTTCTCGTCTGGTATCATCGGATTCAGACGTTATAATAAAAAGCTCCTCTAGAAAACCGTTGAAAAAGCTTTTAAAGCTTATGAAACAAGTTGATACCAGTACTACTTAACACGTAGGTGAGAGGGGGGGGGTCCTTGGACCCTCAAAATTTGTTTTCGCCCTGGCGCTTTGCGTGTGGAATTTTTGTCGATTTTTTTAATTGTCATGACTTTTTAAATGCGCTTCTTTTCATACTAAAAAATTAAATCGGCCAGCCGTATGAGTTAATTGTGAGGGTCCCTGGAAATACCCTGTGGGCACGGAACGAAGTCGTCTGAAGAATAATTTAAAAATCGAAGAATCAAAGCATTTGTGTGATATAGGTACACACATACATGTAAGTAAAAAAATTATCGCTAACAATAAAATATCTAACCATTATGTGCTGAAAACCAAACACTTTCAATTGCGGACATGCCTAAACAGTTACGTGCTAAATCTATGGGAAAATGTGAGTGTATTTGCAAACACCAGTAAAAAATTAAGGCTGTCTAAAACGGGCAAGTTTGTGTTAAATATATGTAATTGGGTCTTCTAGAGTAGTAATCAAAATTAAAATCAGTTTCAAAAGTTTTATTATAAAAGTTGATTATGATTTTAAAACACATTCTATTGACTTTTGTTTTGTTTTTTGTTTGTATCGAAAGGAGATATAACAATACCTATACCTATGACACTTACAATAGGTCTTATACATTTTAAAATAAATCTGTTGAATGAAAATTATCATCATATGATTAAAATGTATTTTTACAGTCTTATTATGAATATTTATTTCACTACTTGATTAACTAAAAGAAGTAATTAAATATATTACATATCTTATTATTATCGATTTCTATAACATCAAATACTTACTTACGTACTCTGTCTATTTATGCGCAGGTATTTGCTGTTACAGCGGCCATATTTTACAATGATCGGATTTGCTTCAATTTGAATTTGAAGTATGAATTAACACGTAAGTGGGACCGGGGGAGGTTACTATGTACCCCCAAGAATTGTTTTCACGCTGGGCCGCTTTACGCGTGGGATTTGCACCGATTGTTTTTGTCATTGTCTGGAATGTTTTAAATGCGCTTCTTTTATCCAAAAAAAAAAAATGACACGGCCTAAGCCCGTTAATATCTACAAATTAAAACCGTTGTGTGCCGCGACGCAGGCTGCAGCAAAATTACAACAACGTGCAGTTACAGAATGTCCTGGCGAATATTCCAACGCAAAACTCCACTTTCCAATAGTGGGAAGTGTCCAAGGGGGACCTGTCCTTATTGAAGAAAACCAGCTCCTTATGATTCCCGAAGCTCGGAGCGACTAAAACAAAATCCGAAGGTGTTTATCCTTGGATAAGTCAAGAGGCCACAAAATACACCAAAAACCAAGACGGTTACACATCAGACGACAACTATGGAGCTGAGGCTATTGAAGGGAACCTCTGTGTCACTGATGAAGACGTATTTGCTGTAACTGTCACTCTTAACCTATGTCTCCCATCAACTGGGAGCGATGATGTTATGATACTCTACCTGCATTTACTCTCAGGTGCTTATATAGCCTATTACACACTTCCAAAGGCTCTTGCAATGTCTATGAGTCATGTGATAAAATAGCACATTATTTCACAGGTCTGGAGTTCTCTAGAACATTCACGTTTACTTCCCAATGAACTTCCTGTTATGGACGTACGACACACTATTAAGCAATGCGCCATCTTAGTTCAGTGAAAGCACTAAGTGTTCCAGTCAACCACGTAGCTTCAAAGTAATTTCCGGAACCTTACTAATTCTTCCAATTGTTCCAAACAACCAGATATGCATACAATTAGGTCTACTTTTATATCTGTTACTTAGATCAATTTATAATATTTTGAGGTGATAATTTATAACTTTATCTCACTGTTAGTGCAAAAGTGAAATATATTATTACAAATTCTTTGGGGCGGTCAAACCCTCCCCTAAAGTAAGAAAGTTTAATTGAATAGAACAACTTTCCTACCTATTAAGGCTAGTATATTTTAATTTTCATCTGCATAACTTATTTACAATGTTACATTCCATTTTTAAAAGGCTTACTTGTTTCTACAAACTATCCAACTATGCGTAATGATCAGCCGTCATGTGTCCTTCCTTTTGTGATGTGTCTGATGTCTTGGTTGTACTCTTGCAAGGTTAAACTCCACCTCACTAATCTATGATTATTGTTTTTCAATCCTGTGGATGAAGTGAGGGGGTTGTGATCCGTATTTGTGAAAACAAGCAATGGGTGCACTGTGAGGCTCAAATATACATCAAATTGCTCAATGTCAAAAGAGACATCGCCGGATAAGGAATGAAGGACGGCCCTATTAGTTTCATGAGAATGGATGAATTGAAACGTTTTGCTAATTAAAGCGACATGCTCAAAGTTTACCTTTTGCTGGTTTTCTAAAAAAATCCCACTGACATAAATTCCAAAAGTCGGTTTTATGTACATTTATACAGGAGGCAATGGGTAATTCAAAATTTCCATATTTGAGCCTTTCCACCCCAAAACCACAATGGCCGCGTTGCAAGGATGGTGCACTATATATTTAGCAACATATATGGAGTGGCGTTCTGGGTCTTGGGGTTGGAAAGACCTTATTTTGCATCTTTGTTTTCAGGGGGCCGGAACACTAATGGAATTGGCAAAAACAACACAACAAATTTTCACATACAAAACATACCATATTCACTATAATGGTAAGGCATGCTAATTACCAAGGGCTCAGTTCAATAGCCTTGCGATGTGACATGTTAACAATCAGAGGACGATGCACGTCCTGGGTATCATAAATCATAGTAAAATACAGGGGATGTATTTGCTCAATACAATGGTGATGAAAGCTATTGAACTGCACCATAGCGCATTCATGGATGGGCCATTGTTTGTATTCCGGTCTGCTTGGTGTGAAGACGGTTATATAATCCAAATCTAGCAGTGCAGCATAGCTAATGGGTATTGTGGGTATTGTTATAAAGGGCCGCCTCATGTAGCCCTTGTAGCTTATGAAGGACAAAGGGTATATCTATAGGCATCACTTACAAGCTCCATGACCAAAGTGCAGCTTGCACCTCTTCTTTCCTTCATATAAGTAATCAATGGTCATTGAATGGAGGAATGCTCTAAGCTTTGCTTTTTCCATAAGAGCATGCCCCTTGAAATTCTCATACTTTTCTCATTTTTTCTTGCTACAATTTTATTCTTGGGATAAAAAACACCTTGCGTACATGATCAAGTAGTTTTGTCAAATACCAACTCAAAAGTTGATGGTGAAATATAACTATTATGATTATAGAGGGGCCTCCTTCTCTCCTTATCCCGCGATGTCCCTTAGGAGCAAGACGCTCTTTCTCAATAGTGAGGTAGATTTTCTTTGGTGCGTTTCAAAACTTCTTGAGAATACTATGTCTATTCCCGCTTCGTTTTCTTGCATGAACCCACAAAACCATCAAAACAACATCTATATCCAACTTTGAATTGTTTCTGAAGGTCTGGTGCAATTAGAAACTGTTCACTTATCCCTAAGGCTTTGATTTTCTGGAGACTATTTTCACACTCCTGTGAGCAACACATTTTGAAGGACTGGCTATACTGAAAAGTTTGGACACTTCCCTGTAATATCCAGCCTACCTAATAATCTCTGTAAGTTCTTTCTTGGTACTAGGTGTGGGGGAACTTCTCAATTGATATCAGCTTTAGCCTTGAACAAGCTTGACCTTGCTTTGACCTACACATGGTCTAAATAACGTTACAATTGGCATGGCAAAACTCATTGTTTGACTAAATTGGACTGTCATTTAGTAATGTGAACAACTTTTGAAAGAAGTGATGGAGCTGCCCCCATTGTGTAGTTGCCAAGATTGACTGTGCATAATTAAATCATCACTAGGCCTCACAGCCTTCTATGTCATCAACTCTACGAATTCACTATTCCTTTGGAAGGTTGCGGTTGTGTTTTTTCATACCGACGGTAAACCCATACGATAAAGCCCCTCCGGTAATGCAAAATACGGAAATTTCTTTCGGACGACTAAGTAAGGGCCACACGGCACTGCAAAATACCCCTTCAAAAGGACAAACTTGCTGAACAAAATTGTGAATTGCTAATTTTGTCAATGCAATCATCAATACGAGGTGTTGGAAATGTAATCAGTCTTTGACATGCCATGTTACACCCCCAGCTGAAGTATGTCACGAACCTAGGAACCATCAGGTTTTGGGTACCCAAATACACTGGGAACTCCATTCACTGTTTACTTTGTTCATCCGTTATATTGATTGCCCAACATGTACTCATCTCTTTGTTGAGACTGTTTTTCTTTCTTCCCATAGGATTTACGCTGCAATGGTGCGGTTTCACTGGTGTCACAAGCACCCACATCAACATCATAGTAAGCAACAGTGGTTCTAACTAGGAACATCAGGGAAAACATCTTCAAACTCATGATCAACTTTAAGCACCTCCGATTCTGCAACGTTAATTGGATAAATCCATGCGCGCTTGTCATCACTGTTTACATTTGATCAACTTAGATTCATGATTGTTATCAATGTTCACTTTCTTCAGTAGACCGTACCGAGCACACTGGTTTTTGGCACTGACCGTCCATCATTCTACCTACATACTCGTTCAACATCATTTACTGCACATGTCTACTCCTTACGCCTATCATGAACTTTTTGACTATTTGGTTTAACTTCGTTTACTTTTGACTCTACTGCATAGGGACCATGTTTGGCGGGTGGTAATCTGGCCGTAAGGATGACTAAAAACAAAAAAACCCATTGGCTCCTGGCCTAAAACTCTACTCTTGGCATCTTGGGTCAACCATTTTCTTCATTTTAGGTCTGGCTTTTGTCAAATTTTTCCCGGCAATTTCTTTGCCCCATTTTTTTTTTGAGCCTTACTTTATTTAGAACATATTCCCACAGGATTGGTTCATTTCATTACTCCAGCACCTTCCTCTTTTAGTATGTTTCAAGCGAACCCGAACTGTACGCCCAAAACTCGAAGGGCCTGAAACCTTTTAGCGGGTTTCCCTGACTGCCTCCCTTGCATGCCAAAAACCAATAAACAAGTGAATTCCGTCATCCAAGTCCTGAAATTCCCAACAATACATATCATCGTAGCCCTTTAGTTGTTTTGGTGGAATCTCACTAAAGCTCCTTGTGAACTCAGCATGGTAGGCATTGGACAAACATTGTTCTATCCCTGACTCAAAACATCCTTGCTGAAAATTCCCGTTTTTTTTGTGTTGCCATATTGTATTGACGTCATGTTACAATTTTTAAAAAGTAATCAGAAAATATTGTTTCTCCAACAACTAACCGAAGTACTTACTCGTCTAATTTTTAATCGCAGGTATTTGCTGTTATACGGCATATTTTAATTATTGGATTTGGGTTCCCTTTTGAATTTGAATTATGACCTAGTTACAAGTGGCATAGCTTGTTCATGGGATCCTATAGTATATCTAGAAACTCCATAGTTGATAATATAGGGTGAATAGTTAGATAATTACATTTATGGCGCCGCCATCTTGGATTTCTCAAATGCTCAAAGCTGCACAGGTGCACCCAGCAGATTCTTCTACAAACCCTTCATTTTCATTCAGCAGACAAAATGCGTCCATACTAAACTTTACGGTCAACCATGAAACGTTCTCTCTGACTAAAAGATAGAGAGAGTTTAATACAGAGCTTAACAAATGCGGCTGCTAAGGGCAAATGCCTTCAGTGTTGCCACTTTAGAGTGAATCTTGGGCCCCACCAACTAAAGTGATAACAAACGACATCGTTCGATTGTAATGTGGTGTTATATGAGGCTCTGAGGTATCCTGGCAGGACAAATAAGAACAAATATGATTGGTGTGGAGAAGATCGGGTCAGGATGATATTAAAAAAAAAGGAAGCTTGAAATATAATATTTGCGTACATTAGAGAAAGGAGAACTGGCATTGGATGCACATGAAAGCGTCGTAGAGGAAGAGTCGTCGGCAACAGCTTGCGAAAGATGCGAATAAAGGAAGTGCACTGAAAGGAGTATGGCAAAGACCCCTACAAGTTTGGCTAGGGATTAGGAAAATGGCGAGCTCTTTTGAAGGCCACAGCAGTGCCTATGGGCCACCATGGGACAGGCAGGAGGAGAGAGAGAGAGAGAGAGATACTTTGCTGATTGGACAATATTGTAATTTAGCAATGTAGTTTGTTTCTCACCAGATGTATTAGAATTCACTTTTAAACAAATAAAATACAGATTAGAGTTGGACTCCCTCTGTATGCCAAGTTGTTTGACCGATTTGTCACCTTGGTGATTTTAGAATCCAATGAGCTATGAAACCATAATGTCATGATTAAAGTTTTCTGAAAACAAATACTCCGGAGTGGTTTTATTACAAAATATTCCATTTTCAACATAAAGGTGGTGATTGACTCCATCATTCATGAATAATGTAAAGCATTGCAACATTGCAAGGAATATGGTATTTGAAGATTTTCAAGGGTGCATCTATACAAAATGTAGAGGTGTCTCTTTAAGTTTGAACTTCACGTTTCCATTACCTGTCAAAACAATAAAGAATGACGACTGTGGGACAAAAGATGATTACTGTCTCAGTCAGAACTTGGATTTGTCACCTGTAGTCCTTTTACAGCGCCCAAAATATTTATGACTGTCAAGTCAGTATGTAATCACCACAATAGATCACATCGGACAATTTGTCATTCTCGAAGTATGTTTCATCAAGAACGATTTCCGCTTCCCGCCAATAAGGAGGCTTGAAAAGTCTTTTCTGATACCAGCAAATGAAATGAAAAAAAAAAAAAAACAACTCCGGAAGCCAATAAAGCTGATATTGAGCTGATGTGTCTCAGCGATTCCCATTCTATTCTAAAAATGACAATGAATTATCAATGACTTTTTAAATTCATTTTTAATTTTTTATTAAAAAAAACAAATAGATGAGGTTTTGTTCTCAAACATGTTCATGTGATGGCGTCTTTAAGGCATGACTTAAAGGTGCATTTCGTGATTCTAACACGTTTGTTTGGTTTGATGTTTTTGTAGATATCCTTGAGAAAAGCTTATTCCCAAAATTTCAGTTGATTCTGTTTGCGTTGTTTGGGTCATGAGCAAATGTTCGTATCACAATCTCCCATAGACCACTGTACAGTAATTTCTGTCCGTTACGGGACAGAAATAACAAAATTGGCGAATTTTTGCGAGATGATGGAATTTTCAACGTCTATTGGCCACACATACAATACTTAGCCCGATGGTTCAGATGATATACAATCTCAACTTTTGAGGTAAAGTCGTGGGACGAGGCTGTGGATCACGAAATGCCCCTTTAAGGTTATGTACTTTTATATGCACACCGCTGGGTGGTAATGATTTTTATTTCCATGACGACATGTTTAAGATAAGAATCAGAACTATTTAATGTTTTTTTTTTTCTTCTGCCAAGATTATCCTGAAATTGACCAAAACCCCATTCAGTGGTACAACAGTCTATTATTGTGTGTAAAGCACATGTATTGTTTACATACATACCCGCTCAGCTGTTACGAAATACTAGTACTATCCTTGGATAAATTTCCATAACCATGCCAAGGCAATTTATACATTAGTAACATAGCCTACAAATTTGCACTATTATTGATTTTAAATGAGTCTAGTCCTCACCAAGCCTTGTAGGTAGCAGTATGTAACATAGTTTTTTTTCTGATTGGTTGGGACAGATACAAAGTTCTGCGACAAAATCCACTGTTGAATGACTTTTATAGCCAATTCTACCCAAAATACATTATGTTATTAACTATACAACTGTTAGGTGGCATTTCAAGTTTTTTGTTTTTGCAACTAAATTAAATGGCGTTACATGTCTCCTATTCCATTTTAGACCCCTAAAGGGAGAACATCCCATTACCATGAACGTTGATGTTGGAAGAGTATAGGTGTTACTATCATAAAAAATTTCGCAGCAGACCCTTCACTCTATTGAACACTAGCCACCTTTCTCTCCTTACCAGACCATTCATCTTTGGTTAAGACCCCATTCCGTTTGATTTGCATCAACCAAAGATGACAGCATGGACGGACAGGTGATTAATCATAATTAAAGAATGCAAGGAAATGTGCCATGAAACATTATTACCAAGCCTAATAATAATAAATGAAACAACTATCATATGTCAGCGCCTTAACAGAGGATTAAAACACAAAATGAACAAAAATCAGAGAATGGCATACGTTTCAAGGCTGCAGGCGTCAGTTTAAATCCTGTTGACAACCCAAGGCTATCCAAAGCTCGATTTTCGAAGCCAAGTATTGACAGCTTGTTTTTATTTCAAATGAAGTCCTAACGCAGAATATTTCTTCTCGAGGCCGGAAAGGGTAAAATAGGGGTTAACAATCGAGAAAATCCGAGTTAGTTTTTAAAGATTTTTAAAGATTCTTTTATCACTTCAATTGACTTTCCCAAACTATACAAAGGCAAACATTAAAATATTTGTTTGTTTTAATTTGCCACAACGTACCGAATATTGGAGGGAGAATTAGGAGACAGTAAAGTTAAAACAAAACGATTTTGTTTGTTTTAAGTGCTACAAAGTACAGTATATTGAAGAAAAAATTAGGACAGTTCAAGTAAAACAAAACGGTTTGTTTGTTTGTTTTTAATTTGCTCCAAAGTACAGTCTATGGAGAACTTAGGAGCAGTCAAGTAAAACAAAACGGTTTGTTAGTTTGTTTTAATTTGCTACAAAGGACAGTATATTGAAGAAATTTTGAGACAGTCAGTAAAACAAAACGGTTTGTTTGTTTGTTTTAATTTGCTATCAAAGATACAGTATATTGAAGAAAGTAGAGGCCAGTCAAGTGTAAAACAAAACGGTTTTGTTGGTTGTTTTTAATTGGCTACAAAGTAACAGTATTATTTTGAAGAATTAGAGGACAGTCAGTAAACAAAACGTTGTCTGTTTGTTTTTAATTGGCTACAACGTACATGTATATGAAGAAAGAAATAAAATTCGCGACCAGTCAAGAAAACAAAACGGTTTGTTGTTGTTTTTAATTTGATACAAAGTACAGTAATATTGAGAAGATTTATGAGCAAGTCAAGAAGTAAAAACAAAACGGTTTGTTTGTTGTTTTTAATTTGCACATAAGTACAGTATATTGAAGAAATTAGAGTCAGTCAATGTAAAACAAAACGGTTTGTTTGTTTTGTTTTCTTTGCACTACAAAGTACAGTCTATTGAAGAAATTAGCGACCAGTTCATAAAACAAAACGGGTTGTCTGTTTGTTTTTCATTTGATACAAGTACAGGCTATGAAGACATTAGAGACAGTCAAGTAAAACAAAAACGGTTGTTGTTTGTTTTAATTCTACAAAGTACAGTATATTTTAAAGAAATAGGGGACAGTCAAGTAACAACAAAACGGTTTGTTTGTTTGTTTTAATTTGCTACAAAGTTACAGTACTTGAAGAAATTAGAGGACAGTCAAGTAAAAACAAAAGGTTTGTTGTTTGTTTCTAATGTGCTACAAATTACAGTATATTGAAGAAATAGAGACAGTCAAGTTAAAACCAAAACGGTTTGTTGTTTGTTTAATTGATACAAAGTAGAGTTATTGAAGAAATAGAGTACAGTCAAGTAAAACAAACCGTTGTTTGTTTGTTTTAATTTGCTACAAAGGACAGGATATTGAAGAAATTAGAGACAGTCACTAAAACAAAACGGTTTTGTTGGTTTGTTAATTTTGTACAAAGTAAAGATATTGAAGAAATAGCAGACAGGTCATGGTAAAAACCAAAACGGTTTGTTTGTTGTTGTAATTTGCTACAAAGTACAGTATATGGAAGAAAATTAGAGAGAGGTCAGGTAAAACAAAACGGTTTGTTGTTTGTTTTTAATTTGCTCACAAAGTACAGTATACAGTATATTGAAGAATATAGAGGACAGTCATGTAAACCAAAACGGTTTGTTTGTTTGTTTTTAATCTGCTACAAAGTTACGATATTGAAGAAGAAATTAAAGAGAGTCAAGTAAAAACAAAACGGTTTGTTTGTTTGTGTTTTTAATTTGGCAACAAAGTACAGTCTATTGAGAAATTATAGAGACAGTCCAAGTAAAACAAAACGGTTTGTTTGTTTTTTTTTAATTTGCCACCAAAGTACAGTTATATTGAAGAAATTAGAGGCAGTCAAGTAAAAACAAAAACGGTTTGTTTGTTTTTATTGCTACAAAGTACATATATGAAGAAAGTAGAGACAGTCAAGTAAAACAAAACCGGTTGTTCGTTGGTTTTTAATTGCGACAAAGTACAGTATATTGAAGAAATTAGAGGACAGTCAATAAAACAAAACGGCTTGTTTGTTTTTAATTTTTGCAAGTTTTTTATTTTTTTTAAAACAACCAAATTCTCGGTTTCACAGGAAGCCAATAAAGATTGTTCAATGACTTCCAAAACATTTTTTTAACTAAACGGAGTTTTGGGGAGATGGAAGTTGTTTGTACTGTTTGTTTTGTTATCGTTGGTGTCAGTAATGGATCTGACATGGCCCTTGGCCGATTCCCACCATGCGTTTTCCATGATTCAGCTGCTAAGAGTTAGTGTTTTTTTACCCGCTTGTCGCCCTCTGTTTGAATGAGCAAGATGTTCATTTGGCTTCAAGTCTGGGGGCTTTGATGCCACTCGATGTAATGGGGCACAGAAAGATCAAGTCCATATGCAATTCAATGGGCTTGACCTTGTTGCCCCTACTTTAGTAACTAAGTATTTTCGATACTCAAACTTTTTTTGAGACAATTTACTAATTAGCCACTTTGAGGTTTGATATTTGGTGAATTGTTCGAGAGTAATACCAAACAAGCGTATGCAAATTTTATCCAAAAAGTCCAAAATTTGCATATGTCCACTATAAAATAATAATATGGCGCATCTCTATGGCCGGTAAGATTCTTTGCTTGTTGGTGACAAACCCAATTATTCTGCAGCTATGCATGTTATCCAGTCTGTACTGATAATAGACGTAGTCGTAAAAGCAATTGAAATTAAGTTTTATGGTATAGTCGAATCCTTTCGGTCACAGGATGAATTGAGTTGGCCTTATTTAAATTTGCAATCTGTGTTTTTTTTTTAATTGTAAACGCCGACAGGCTGTCAAACAAAGCAAGGCAAGAAAACAAAACAAAAGCAATTATTCAAGACACATTCTTTCCCCAACAAGATGAATAGAATCCAAACCCTGTCCAGAAAATGTTTAACATTCAAAGCTTCAAAGAAAAAGCACAACATCAATAACATCAATGTTACATGTGTGCAAAACATGTCTTCCGTATTACAAGTAAAAAAAAAACTGCAAAAAAAAAAACACATTCATTTCCCATTTATGTGGAAAACTCAATCATTTAGACCGAGATTCAAGGTCCGGCGGTACGCCCCTGAATTACGTCAGTATTATTTTGTTGTTTCTAATCTACGGCTTGTCCATTCAGTACCTTTAGCCGTTGTATCTGTACAGGCCCCTAAGAATTGTGTTTCACCTTTTGACAGCTACCAGTGAATGAAGTTACAAAATAGCATAAAAATCTTAACTTAATCTAGTAAACATAATATAAATGTAAACCTGGTTTGTGTGCATACTGGGTGGTAGAAACAAATAGCAAACGTCAAGGTGCTAGGAAAAATTGCTCAACTGAGTGGTTGGTGGATGGAAGGAAGGTATGACTGAATATAGATGCGCGCACTAGTGCAGGTACAGTCAGGGAGAAATGCTATGTGCAGACCATACATGGAAGGAACTGAAGTTCTAGTAAACTTAAGACTAATGAGTAATGTGTTCATCTTTAGCACGACTCAGATAGACGATGCAAGAGCATTCTGGAGTTGTGTAAAATTTACTATATAAGTACCTGAGAGAGGAGAGGAGCGCCTTATACATAACATCTTGCTCCAAGTTGATAGAGAGATCTCATAATAGTGACGTTACAGTAATTACAATTACAATGGTCAGTCTTGGTTTTGTATTTTCGCGGGATCGAGTAGTTATCCAATGATAAACAAGCTACAGCACTTTGGCGTATATCAATCGACCTTCGAGCTTCGGGAGTCACAATGAGCTGGTTTTCTTCAGCAAGGCCAAGTGCTCCGTGCAACATCAACTATTGGAATTTGGAGCCTGAGTTTTACGCTGGAATATTCCCCAGTCCAGAACTATTTGTAAGTTCTGCATCTTTGTTGTAATCTGCAAGCGACGTCGTGGCACACACCAGGCAGTAGATTATTATATAACCGCACTTTAATACAACTCGTCAAATTATAATCTTTATATCTAATCAATGTTGTACGTAATTGATTTGCGCAAACGGGGTTTTGCGCACACGATGAAATAATAATTGGTTTTGTTATTAAATTTTAAAATCAAGTTTACAGTGTATTGTCTAGTCTATTCCGTAGTTTGAACGTGAAGTTTAGAGGCGGTTTTTGGCATTGGTCAAGTTGACCGTAATACTTAACCGTTTACCGTGAAAAGAAATACAATCTGTAACATTAATCTTTGTAAAAAAATAGTCTATGTACATTGGGGAATAACTAAGTACTTATCGGCAAAGAGTTCAATATGTACCCACTTCAATTTCTACATGTACAATTCTTTTTTGATTTGGGCCTTGGGTGGGGGTTTTTTGTGTTAGGCCATAAATAAAAAAGGAATTTGTTCCTGATAGGATTTAAAGGGGGGGGTAGGTCAGGTACATATAGAACTTTCTTTTTCTATAAATCATACCAAGAAAGTTTATTAAGGTGGTTTAATTTCATTGAAAATAGACTACAGTAAAATGAAGAAAAAAGAAATAAAATAGTTTTCACAAATTTCAAGCATTTTAACGCTCTTTGAATGAAAAAACGTGCTTTATCAAGACACGACATGTATGTAACTTAAGTATACTCACTCTCTATATCCTGCAAAGTAACATTCATGTTTGTTGAACAAAAAAGAAACTTTCAACTTTTCACGGTATGAAGAAATACTTGCTTGATGAGGTGACGGGTAAGTGACCCGGAAAACGCCAATACACTATTTTGTGAGCAGAGGAAGAATTAAAATACCGTATATATATTCAAAAAACTTACAATATTTGTGATATTAGAGTGCAACAGGTTTGGGTGAGGATGCAGTAGTCGATCTAATTGGTCTGGAATACCCAGATAAGTGACGTGAATATTTATTTTATACTCACTGCATTTAGAACATTTTGTTATAATCATGAAATCAGGTTAATGTTACAAACAATTCAGTTTTATGGGTTTTTGTTTTACTATGGATACTAAATATGTTTGATTGTCACATTGATACCCACGATCTACTCATGTCCGGCTCTATGGCGTTACGGTAAGTACGTAATCCGGTTTCTAAAATTGAAAAAAAAGTTGGCGCAAAATTGAAACCAGCGTTTGAAAATTCTCAAGACTGGACATAATACCGAAAGGCATGTGGGAAAAAGGGATGCGGCCAGTAGCGATTTGTGTGTTCACTTTCCGTGTCTGCGAGCACGATAGTAACGACAAATACGTTCAATTTTTCGCTCGCGTATATAGGTTAAGACCCAATACGATACATATTCAAAACAAAAATAGTAACGGACACTCTGATACAAAACTCTCCATATAATCCCTTCGTTTTCCAGACATATTTGAGATTTAGTTTCATTGCATACATTTATCTATGACGGGATTGATAACGTTAATCTATCGCGCAGTACAATTTAGATATATCTTTCGCAATCTGTGACAAGACTTACAATGGGAAATACTTTACGGACGCCGTAGTCCGGCTCGGCCTAATCAAAAAATCGACATGGACTTGCGGTTCGGTTTATAAGGAAAAACGTACTTTCAATGAGCTAAACAATGGACCTGGGGACAATATCTACTCAAATTTTTGGCAGGAAATATTTCTTGTTTCGGGAGTAGTCTTGAAAGCCATAAATCAATTTGTTTCGTCTAGTATGCGGCAATATTGTCGATTATCCGAAACGGTAATTTGCTTGAATGGTTTTCCAGCTTGGCGTGATGTTGTAGCTTTGATTTTTGCCGAGTTCCCATTTGGCAGGATTGGATCAAACCAACAAACATGACCTGCAGCATCCAGGAGAAGCAGACAGCAGATACAATAGACACATCAAAATTTAGGATAATCGGTATGTGTTGTTTCGCGAATATATTCTGAAAATTAAATATATAAAGATGTCTCGTCGGTGAGGAGGAAGTTGGAAGGTACTTTGAAGACCACAGCTTCTCCAAATTCTGTAAGTTTTGATGAACTTTTTTTGTTCTCTAATTAAATATTATATAGAAGCCGGAGAAACGCGAGCATAGAATATATAAAAAGACGAAAAAATACACGGTCTAGAACCCGGTCCTATCGCTAACTAGGGCTGTGGAGGTTTACCATGACACACAGAGGACTGGTGTTATGTGTGATACCAGTTCAACGAGCACAATCAGTATTTCGTTTTATTTCAGAATTTCAAAGCGGCCGTAATCGTAAAGTACGTAATTTAAAAATAAATAGGAAACATATCATGCGAAAGAACAACACGGTGACAAAACTTTCTGAAGTAGAACATTTCATAAGTGGTCTTTATGGGTAGACCCAAAATCTGTAAAATCTTAAACAGTGTTTCAAATTAAACCTTACTTATCATTGTCTGTTAAAACAATAGGATGCCACTTAAATTATATAAAAATCTTTGCGGACACTTTAGCGGAAAACAAATTGGAGGTCGTGCATTCAGGGAGGACAGGGCGTCCGTCAAAGTCGGAAGGTGGAGGTGGTTGCAACCTTCCTATATTTTACTGTGTAATAATGCCACAAAAACTGGTACTTATGGATACGTATGATGTACTGTAACACGTTACTGACAATATTGGTATTTTTTCTGATTTTTTAGAGTAATAAACAGCTGTAAGCTTACTTTGGCACCATCATTGCCAAATAAATACCAATTTGCTTGCATGAATGCGAGAACGGTCGAAAAAAACATCTTGCTTTTCGAGATTTGCTTACAAAAAAAACATTTATAAATAAGCTCTCGGTTAGGACGTCACTAGAAGTCATACTTTTCAAACGTAATATGTGTGTTCTTTATTTGAAAGAAAGATGTGTATCTACATACAGATACCCAAATAAAAAAAAACAAGATAATGTTTGTCCCCATAATTACGAACAAAATCGGGGGGGGGGGGGCGTGGTCGTGGAAGGGTAGTAGAAAACCCCTTAATTGGAACCAAAGGCGACACAATTAGGGTCCATTTTCACTAACTCTGTATTTCTATTGGCAACAATCACGCAACCTGTAGGTTTAAACATTGAATTTTTGTTTGCTTGTTTTGGTTACAAAATTCAAAATTACTAAAGGGTAATATCTCTAAATGTCAAATATGGTTTGGTAAATTATTACCATGAGCCGTCATTATTAAGTAGAAAACCCCCATTTAGTCCCGAAATTCGCTATGGCTGGTATGAATTCATTCTTGGTATGGCGTGAAAAAATATTTTTTCGAGATTCTACCTAACTTCTTTACACCAAATACCAAGTAATCTTTCTATCTTTTTGTATTAAAATATCAGGCCTGAAACTGAAACTGTGGCATTAGAGATCATCTTGTACGTACTACGGGTCTTGGGAGTAAACCGACAATAATCGAATCCGGGATTAAGATAAATGGAGGCAAAATATTGTTTCGGGAACAAAGTCGATTAACAGGAACAAATTAAACCAAAATGATAAATACGTACACGTGGAAACAGTTAAAGTCACTATTACCTCTTAATGTGTGTTTTCCTATTTTTGCCAGCATTTTCAGGAAATTTAGATTTCTTCAGAATCTAAAACTTAGCTTTAATTTTATTTCCATTGTTTTTACAAAAGTAACAACAACAATGTTTGTTCCAACCAATCTCGTATATTTATGGGTAGAATGGCGCTAATTAAGCCTTAAAGCTGCCCAGTTTCCAGTGAAATTTGTCGCGCAAGGTAGCGGGCGTTAGCAATAGGCCTATACAGGCACGGATATATGATTTCACAAGGGTAAACGGACTGTTCTTTTATAGCTTGGTAATGTAAAAATTGCAATATTGGTACGTCTAGAGGGATTATGGAGGACTATAAATGTTTCAATTTAGCCAAATAAGGTCAAAAAACTATGGAAGATGCATGTGTTGGGAATGTGTTAAGAGTGTAAATACGTGGCAGTAAATGAGTATAGAGCCAAAAACGGGGGATCGCGCTGTGAGAGTTGTATTATGACATAGACATTATCATTAAAAATAACACATTTATTTAAGTGATGATCTGAATATTACCTGAATCCAATGTGTGAAAATATCATCATCATCATTAATCATCATCATCATCATCTCATCATCTCATAATCATTCATCATCACATCATCATCGGCCGCTTTATTCCGTCAAAGGATATGAATATTAATGTATGCAAATTAAAGATAATTTACTAGACTAACAAAGGATATGAATATTAATTAATCTAAATAATAATAATAGCTCATTATAGCCTACTGAATAATTCAAATTTCCCCCTAAGTGTCATTTTAAGGTAATTATTATTATTATTATTCCACAGGGCACTTCAAATAGTTCGGAAACAATGCCAACTCGCAGTGCAGCAGCTGTTGATGGTAAGTTTTGTTTCAATTAAAAATGTTGATAGATACTCAAACTACAATTTCCTTACATTTTCAAACAAGTCAATTCATACACGTCTGAGCGTGGGTGCTGGGGCTCCCTAAAATTATCTAAAAAGCATAATCTCAATTGTGTTTCACATCAAATGTTACATTTATCCTCAGTGAGTTGCTACATGTATACTTTTCCAATTCTTCCACACGCACACTCTTAGAGGAGGAGCAGAATATCATAGGGGCCTTATTTATGGAGTTCGTTTACCTCCCACTACAGAAAAGGTTTGACACATTTGGTAGTTAGTATGGACCCTCTTCATCAATGCTAGGTAGGTAGTACTCTAAAAGGTTTGACACCTTTGGTAGTTAGTATGGACCCTCTACATCAATGCTTGGTAGGTAGTACTCTCAAATTGTGGTATCACTTTTCAATAGGGGGCAATTTAAGTTTACACAGGGGTCATTTTTTTTTAAATGCCCCAATCCTGTTGAAATGTATGCCATATTGCCCATCTAATCATAAGGATTCCAAAAATGTATAGTTTGTACCACCTACGACCATTGGTTTTGGAGTTATAGGGTAAAAATAAAAATGGTAAAAAAGGTCAATCTCATTTTGTACAGGGGGTCAACATTAAAAGTTACTCTGATTATATTTTAAATACTTGCAAATCATTGCCTGAGGTAAGAGGACTCCTAAAAAGTATAGTTTTGATTATGTTAAATATTTACTTACGGAGATAAGGGTCAAAGAAGGTCAACACCAATTGGATTATGTTGCCCTATGACCTTTTTGTCCCATAACATGGTAACTATGCATTGCAGATGGTACAAACTATTCCTTATTTGACACATTAATTAAGCTAGATGAACAACTTCTTTCAATTTTACCAAAATTGGAACAACTTCTGATTTGACCCCTGTACAAATAGAAATTGACCTTTTTACCATTTTAGCCATTTTTACCCTATACCTCCCAAACCAATGGTCATAGATGGTAAAAACTATACATTTTGGAATCCTTATGACTAGACGGACAATATGGCATACATTTCAACATGATTGGAGCATTTTAAAAAATTGACCCCTGTGTAAACTTAAATTGACCCCTATTGAAAAAGTGATACCACAATTTGAGAGTACCACCTACCAAGCATTGATGAAGAGGGTCCATACTAACTACCAAAGGTGTCAAACCTTTTCTGTAGTGAGGGGTAAACGATGATGTTTGACCTGGGTCCCAGCTCCTCCTCTATCTCTTTCGTCTAATTCGGTGACACGATTCGTTTCATTACTGTTATCAATCTTCATTTCATCCATTTCACATCGCATGTCATGTAAATCTCCTTCACATTGTTCAATACAGCGTGTATCAATAAAGACGCAGGATTGGAAACAAAAATATTTAGAATACAAACCACCTCTGTTCATCATAATGTTAATACTCTTTTAAAAGTACATTCCTACTCTTCACTATGTTTTTTATCGCATCTCATTTTGATACGCCTGCTCAGAGATACAGTACATAAATTTCAAGCGAGTCCGCTTTATGAAATCCCTCCCCTTATTTACCACTACCTTTCACAATCATGTATCATGACCGATATTTGTTTTCTTATACGTTTAAAAATTGTAGTTTACTTAATTTTCCTTGTTTTATCATTAATCACTTTATTTAAGTCACCATGCACCACTCCACGGGGTTGTCTAGTGGTGGTCCTACGTCCTAGCATATTTACATATCATTGGTCATATTTATCATATCCTTATATATATAAGTTCCATTTTTCAATATCCGTGTTCTGTTTTTCATATTCCTGTACATGTATATATGCTGAATAAAATTGAAGAACTTGAATAAAATTGAAGAACTTGAGAATATAAAAGAAAGGTTTAAAATTCAGTAGAGGTGAGTCTCACAAAGGACAGGCTTACAATAAGTATTATTTTAATTATGAAAAAAGCAGTGTAAATTGTTTGAACGGTAAATTTTCTTAATATCTATAAAGTGGAACTATGTGATCATAGATTTTCCATTAAGCGTTTAATCTAGACTTCTGATCCCTTAATGTCTTTTAACCTCAAAGGTGTGAATATCATTTTCCAAAACTTGAGTTTCACATCCAATGCAACTCATACAAACCATTTCCCTTGAAACGAGCCGAATACATACAGTTAGTTGGACCTTTACTTTACACTTCCAAAGCACTATCAGTGATTTATATCCGACAATAAAATATTGTTTGGTTGAAATTTGCAGGAATGTTTTAAAATAAAGGAAGTCCTGTAGAATGTCCATAAGTTAATGTTTTCCAAATAATAATTAACCAGAAAGGACGAAAACGGCAGTTTTCAAAGAGACGAATCTCCATTAATTAGGACGTGTTTGTGAAAGTGTCCGTTCGGACAATTATAACTAAAATACCGATTTTGTCTTTGTAGGCGGCGTTTGGTCGGCATCACGCTTGCAGGGTATGTTAGAATAACCAATACTAGTTCCAATCAGCAAACATCTGATTTTTGATGATTTTTTTTGGTTTTATATCTATTTGTCACACACTGATAGGTCTTTAACCGTTTTGTTCTGGTTTAAATGCTTTCAATGCATATCTACAATGTGCATACTGGCCATTGTAGTCCTTGAATCGTACCACCCTCGATTCAGGAGAGCTTTATCAAAACTTGTCATAAACTTTTAAAGCAAAGTCCAATTATAACCAAACAAAAATCTTGTCCCTCATCAAAATAGACACAATAGCTGCAATTATATCAGGAAAAATCGATTACAATCCTGCGTTTTTATTGATACATGCTGGTTATTTTTCATTTAAATCCGAGATTGTTCCCTTCTGAAAAGCCTGAGCTTGGTACTTTTCATGATCTGATCCACTAGAAATTCACCCGAAGCCGATGGTGCAGCCATATGGGCGCTATATGTGTCCACTGCGAGTTGAGTTCCACAGTAGTCAGTTGTCACCAAGCTACTGCATCGATTTGTCGCTTTAATTTTTGTGATGAGAATAAAGGTCCCTTACATAGTTGTTCCATGCCGTCTGCGCTTGGTGTAACGCCCTTGCAGGATTGAGCTGTTTATAGAGCAGACACGAATATCATAGGGTCTTTATGTTATGTGGTGTGAGTTCGTTCATGGCGGCCGTCGGGGCTACATCTACGGTTTGACACCTTTAGTAGTTAGTATGGCCCCTCTACATCAATGTACGGTATTTAGTGGTGTCAATTGTGGTGTCACTTTTCAATATGAGGGCCAATTTAAGTTTACACAGGGGTCAAACATTTTAATTACTCCATCATGTTGAAAGTATTCATTTGTCGTCAGTCACAAGGAGGTCCCAAATGTATAGTTTTGTACCATCTACTACCATTGGTTTTAGGTTATTGGGTAAAAGGTAAAATTGCAAAAAAGGTCAACTCAATTTGTACAGGGGTCAACAGTGAAAGTGTCTCTGATTATATTTTAAATGCTTGTCAATTATTGGCCTGAGGAATGAGGACTCCCAAAAGCATGTTTTTGATTATGTTAAATTTTTACTTACCGAGAAAAGGGTCAATAACGGTCAAAGAAGTCAATATCAATTGGATTATGTGCCCCATGACCTATTTTATCACATCGCATGATAATAGCATTTCAGATGCTACAAACTATTCATATTTTAAAAAAAACGCAAAAAATAAAAAAAATATATTTCATTTTTTTTACCAAATTGGAGCAACTTCTGATTTTGATCCCTGAACCAAATGGAAATTGACCTTTTTTGCACTTTTAGCCATTTTTACCCATAATCAAAACCAATGGCATCGATGGTAAAAACTATACTTTTTGGAATCCTTATCACTAGACGTAACAATATGGCATCCTTTCAACATGATTGGAGTAATTTTAAAAGTTTTGACCCCCTGTGTAAACTTAAAATTGCCCCTATTGAAAGTTGACACCACATTTTTGACACACTAACTTCCTTGCATTGATATAGATGGTCCATACTATCTACCAAAGTTGTCAAAGCTGAGATGTAGTACATGAACGATGATGTTGCCCAGTCCCTGCTCCTGCTATTATATTCAAGCGGTGCTATCACTTGAAGTATGTTAATCGAGCGGTACCGCTCCAGAGTTTAATTCAAGGGAGATCGATTTATTGGTTTGACGCTTTGCTGCTTGGGTTAACCGCTCGCGCAATTCTGACATGATTGCGTTGTGACGTATAAATTGCATCATCACGAGCGGCAAAAGCGGTAAGCGGCACGACACTATGCAGGACTGCAGAGCAGGTGTCAAAGACATCTTGCTGCGTTGTGACTAAGAATAGTCTGTCTAAAGCTGCGTCCACAGTGAGAATTTATTACCGGTATTAACTATGTCCATGGATTTAAAAAAAAAATAAAATCCGTTTAATCCCCCTCACGCCTATGACCCTAGTTTGTATCGTCTTCACATGCCGTCGGACATAATTCATTTATTTTTTGTTTATGTATATTTAAACCTATGTATAGGCTTTCCAGGTCAAATGCCCATGGCATCATAGCAATTGTAATTTTTGGTAATTCAATGTCAATAGGGAATTCAAATGTTGTGCTGTGTACAATAGAAGAGGACAAACAATCACTATCTTACCCGTGGGGGGTGGGGGGGGGGTTTGGGGGCTGGGCTTTGGGGGCTAAAGCCCCCCCAAAAATCACAAGAAAAAGAGGACGGAGAAAGAAAAAAGCTGAAAAGAGAAGGAGAAACGAGAAAAGAAGAAGAAAAAGAAGAGGAAAAGAAAGGAGAAAGATTTTATGTCTAGGTTACTTATTTGATTTTTTTCATTGCAAATGCGGATCAAAAAAGTGTCGGAAGAAAGTACGCAAGGAAAGGCGTTTTCAGGTCTGAAAACCCTAAAACCTCAGGAGCTTCAAGGGGCTCTGGACCCCCGTCCGGGGCATTGCCCCTGGACCCCACCAGGGGCCCTAAGGCGGGCCTCTGGACCCCACCCCTTAGTCCATTCCCTCGCTGCGCTCGCTTCGCTCATGGTTTGAATAATCTTTTAGTCAGCCCCCTCAATAACATTTCCTGGGTACGCCTATGCAAATGTAAAACTTGAAAAGATCATAATCACACAGTTACATCCAATGTCAATAGTGAAGTCAATGTTCACACAATGGAAATCGTTATGTACTCTGTGCTCACAGTGCATTCCTTTCACCAGGTATTCAAAATGTTACATTGGCAACTCAATTCCTTGGCATTGTGAAAGTGTCAGAAATATAAGAAGAAAAAATTAAAAATTGTTTGAACCTCAAATATTTGCCAACGGAACAATTTTGAATATATATAATCAAAATCTAGGAGAGGCACTGTTGTGCAGGGGAATATGATATCACAGTAGCTGTAATGCCCTGAATATTTAAATAACATTTTGGCCATATCCTAATGATAAAAGTATAGTTTCCCTATCGTCGCCATATATTGATAATAACGAGTTCGAAATTCAGGCACGCTGTGCTACAATCAGCACAACAATATTCATTCCCGATTGACCTCCGTGTCCGCATCCCAAAATCCTTGAATTTTATTGTGCTGAGTGGGTCACGGAGGTCAATCGGGACATGAACACCACTAGTGCCTGAAGTTCGAACTCGCTTATTATATGGTATAGGGTTTCAAGGTCATCCTGGGTAACATTTTTAGATGCCCTCCGATTTCTTTTCCAAATCGTCCCCAATTCTTCATATAGTCCCAAGGACCAGAAATGATCAGGGCCGCCGAGAGAAATTGCGGGCCCGTGGGGAACATTAGAGTTACGGGCCCCCTTTTATACCAAAAAAATCGTTTTCCAGAACTCCCCATGGAAGTTGGCAGAGTCCTACGAAGCGGCCATGACCCAGCGCGGGGGTCTGGGAGCTGTATGATGGATCAAGTTTGAGGGTGTTTTTGTTTGAATTATTCATATTTTGTTTATGGGACGACG
>JAMKCH010007182.1:0-32020 GCA_023653785.1 Ophioderma brevispina
AAACTTAAAAGATTATCCGCATGGGATTATAGTTAAGTCTATGTATTTGTCTTGATATGAAAAAAATGACACTCATCAAAATCATTTACACTTTTTACATTGTATTCAATGGAAAAAAATCTTCAAGTGGCGGAGTATTTGCGCTAATTAACTGGAAGCGTCAGTCAGGGCTTAGGGAGATTACACCCCAACGGATTGATAGGAGAACTCTATCCGTTAACTGCGCCCGTTGAAAGATAGAGACTTAAGAGGGTATGTAAACAATCGGGCGGCCCCCTGCGTTGCAGAAGAAAAATTCGACGAGGACTTGAATGTAAATTAGTTATCACCAGTCGAATGCACTTGCAAAGACTTGAAAGCACTCAGTGATTTGAAATCAAACGTGAAGATAAGTCTGTAGAATTCTCATAAGTTACCTTTTCCAAGCTGTAGAATTGACAGAAATGGAGGAAAAAAGAACGAAAACGGCAGTTAGTGTTAAAAGATACGATTTCCCTTCAATTACGTGTTGTAGTAAAGGGTCCGTTCGGACAATAATGACAAAATTCCGATCATTGTGTCCTGATTAGGTTGCTTCGGCCTATCATTGGCAGGGTATGTTAGGATCCGGTACTGTTACATACAGAAAAAATCTGATTTTTGATGATTTTTTTTTCGATTTGCTGATTTAGCAAATCACTGATAGGTGTCTTTAAGCTTCCCAGATCGGATTAACTCTTAACCAATGCTTAAGCAAGGATTAAATCATTAACCGGTCATGTTTTGCTTTAACTTCCGCCCCATGTCTGGTACCTAAGTCTTCAACCGATAAATGCCCACTGCATGTCGGTTAGATATTTCGAACAACCAACGGCTAAATTTGTCGAGGTTGCTACTTAAACTTGGGTGAGGAACAACCAGACACCCATCCCTGCCGTTGGTGGCGCCATTCAGCTCTATTTCAACTTGAGTCGTTTTTTTGTGGTGTGCTAGGTTCAATAATATCTGATTGAATCTATACAATTCCACTTACACCCTAATTGAAGATATACAATTCCACTTAACACCCTAATGGGTGCAATTTAGTATTGTGCTTCTGTTCACGGACCAGGCAATGAAAAGGACACCATTGTGTTGACAATCCTTGTCATGTGTTCCCTGTTCACTCTTGCACGCCAAAAACTATTTTGATTATCTTGGACAAAACACACAGCCAGCTTTTTCAGTGAGCCCAATATTTCAGTGCAGTTGCCAGCTAGTGGTCACAAGGTTTGAAGCTCATCCTGTGCTGAAACGATAGTGTGTTTAGGACATATTTTTTACTATAACTGTGTATTCTAGTAAAGTTAAGTAAACAACCTCCATGCTCCTACTACTACAAATTATATATTCTTTCTCACCAACATCATTTTTGAATTTTGTTGATAAATTTTATTTTTTTCTGATCGTTAATAACTTGGGGATTAGAAATTGATTAGAAAGGAAACTAAAGGTTACCCAGTTTTTTAAACTTGACACCATCACGGCCATATGATCTGGTACCACAAAACATATTTAAAAGCCAAGTTGACTATGCGGCACCTAGTAATTACGAAATAGCGCCACCAAGCATAACTTCGCGATTACAGGGTTTCCTAACAGGCTACTCAGCGATCGGGACCATGGACCTTTAAACATCTTCTTTCACTGAGGTATTGAAAATCGTTTGTTGTATTGGAAGATTTTAAAAATTGGAATGGTTCCCTATAAATTATGGAAAGAATTTTGTTTTATGGTCCACAACCCCATGAATTCGGCAGCCTCAACGGAATGCTGCATGTTGATGAAGGTAATTCATCCTCAAAGGAAAGATTAATCCACGGTTGCTTGGATTTACTATAAAACTTACATGGTAACTATAGATGAACGCGCAGTAGCTGCCAATAGAAGAACACGAAATCTCTCGAGGGAGAAATAAAAAATACAAACATCAGATTTCAATTTTTTTTTTTTTTTGCATCGCCCCTAAAAATTTTCTGATTTACAGCACAGTTGTGCCGGTACTTTAGTGTTTCTAACATTTTTCGCCGTTCGCTACTTTGTTCATAAAAATCAAATCATGATTGATTTTAAATAACTAAGATAATTAGTGTGAATGAAACTAAGCTTGTTACATAGAAAGCACCAAAAAACAGAACTTGGGCTTTATCTTGATTAAACTTCAAAAGTTTTAAAGCCTTCTGATTTTTCAGTGCAAAAAGCTAATATAAAACAGCTCGTATTACCACGTTGTTTTTCAACCAAAATCGTGGTCGAGGTGAATTATGTACAGCAAACAACCAAGTCAACCAGCTGATTCTGCCAGAACTATTTAAAAAACAAAAAAGTTAGAACCCCAAAAGCATTACCAGGTAAACCAGGTCTACTAGAGCTATGGAGTGCACACACCACTTTGTTCGAAATATTCTAACTGTTAATGCCAATGCATTGTCCGGTTAGATATTTCGAACAACAAAGGCTAAATTTGTCGAGGTTGCTACCTTAACTTGGGTAGGAACAAGCAGACAGCCTGCCGTTGGGTGGCGAAATTCAGCTCTATTTCAACTTGAGTAGTTAGTAGTTTTTTTGTGGTGTTGCATGTTCAATCATTCTGATTGAATCTATACAATTCCACTTAACATACCTAATTGAATCTATTACAATTCCACTTAACACCCTAAATTGGGTGCAATTTAGTTATTGTGCTCTGTTCTGACCATGCCTATTAAGAAGGCCACCATTGTGTTGACAAATCCTTGTCAGTGTGTACTGTTCACTCTTGACACGCCAAAACTATTGATTATATGGGCAAACACACAGCCCAGCTTTCAGTGAGCCCAATTAGTTCATTGCAGTTGCCAGCTAGTGGTCCAAGTTTTGAAGCTCATCCTTGCTTAAAAGAAGTGTGTTTAGGAATATTTTTTACTAAACTTGTTATTCTAGTCCTAGTTTTCAGTAACAACCTCTCCTACACTACAATTATATATTCTTTCTCACCACATCATTTTGAATTTGTTGATAAATTTTTAGTTTTTTCTGATCGTTACTAATTGGGGATTTAGAAAGAAATTGATTAGAAAGTGAACTAGGTTACCCAGTTAAACTTGGAACATCACGCCTATATTCTGTACCACAACATTTAGAAAATCCAAGTTGGAATATGCGGCACCTAGTTATTACGAATAGCGCCACCAACATAACTCGCGATTACAGGGTTCCTAACAGGCTAGCCGCGATCGGACATGGACCCTTTTACCCATATCTTTCAATGGGTTATTGAAATCGTTGATTTGGAAGATTTTAAAAATTGGATGGTTCCTAAATTATGGAAGAATTTTGTATTGTGCCAACCCCCCCATATGAATTCGGCCGCTCAACGGAATGCTGCATGTTGATGAATGTAATTCATCCTCAAAGGAAAGATAAATCCACCACGTTTGCTGGATTACTATCAACTTACATGGTACTATAGATAACGCTCAAGTAGCTGCCCAAAGAGACAGAAACTACATCTCGAGGGAGAAATAAAAAATACAACCCATCAGATTTCACTTTTTTTTTTTTTTTTTTTGCATCGCCCTAATTTTCTATGTACAGCCAGTGGTGCCGGTACGTTTAAGTGTTTCTTTTCTACTATTTTTTCGCCGTTCGCTACTTTGTTCATAAAACTCAAAATCAATGGATTTGATTCAAACTAATAAGATCATTTAGTGTGAAGAAACTAAGCTTTTTACATAAGAAAGCACCAAAAAGAACAGAACTTGGGCTTTTATTATCTTGATAAACTTCAAAAGTTTTAGAGCCTTCTCTTCTTATTTCTTATGCAAAAAGCTACTACTAACAGCTCTTATCCCCACGTTTGTTTTTCAACCAAAATCGTGGTCGAGTTGAATTTCTGTACAGCACCACCAAGTCAACCAGCTGATGTCTGCCAGAACTATTTAAAAAACAATCATATTATGTTTAGAACAAAGCATTACAGTAACCAGTCTACTAGAGCTATGGAGTGCACACCACCACTTTGTTCGAAATATTCTAACGTTCTGTAAATGCGCACTGCAATTACGGTTAGACATGTTCGAAGTCCTAAATGTACCATACATGGGCGGAAAGTTAAACCACAACAGGACCGGTCATCCTGCTTAAGCTCTTCTTCAGACTCAGTGAAAAAGTGGGCATTATCTTGTTTCACGGCCACTCTTCTCCCCAATACTTAGCACGGAATAAGCTATACTTTCGTATGTAAGTTTTGGCGGGAAAAAATGGGCCGTATAACACGATGTTGCCATAAAGTAATCCGATCGGAAGCTTAATCACTTAGTGCCTAAGGTGTTTTCACTCACGTTGGTGCCTAATGTGGGAGGGGGTTCCATGGAACCCCCCTAAGGAAACCACTTTCCGAAGGGAATTTTCAATGAAACTCATACCACCTTTGAGGGGTTACTAAGACAAGGCCACAGGTGGCAATATAATGAGTTCCGGTTTATCGTCTGGAAATTAGGGGCAAATCATTGTTTTTTTCAATGCGTCAGTTATGATGTTTCCACGACCCTGCTTCCACAGCATACACATTGCAAATCATTTTGAAATTTTTTATATCTGCTCTGGTAAGGACGCACATTTACCTATATTACACACAAACTTACCATTTTGTCTTCTGTATTTTTTGTGGGGGGCATTTGTATTTGCCATAGGTTTGTACAGTAAGGGCGCTCCGGTCGTTCGTTATGGAATAGCTTCTTTCAGCACATAAAGGGTTAATTAGTTTTTCTGATTATGTAATTATTGTTTCATGCATATGAACATGCATAGCATAAAAATATTTCTGCAACAACTGTTTTGTGCTAATTTTATTTTTAAAATCCAACTCCCGTTGGTGCCTGGGGGGGTGGGGGTCCTAGGGACCCACAAGCTAATTATCTCATTACCGGGGTGATAAATTTTTAGTACTGTTTTTTATGAAAAGAAGCGCAAAATCGATAAGTCACAACAATTACAAAACATTAAGTTCAAAAATATTTTTTTTACAAAAAATTAGAGTTCGCCGAAAAACAAATCTTGGGTACTATGGAACCCCCCCCCCTTAGGCACTTAAGTGTAAGTCTTTTGCATTGCAGTCAACTGGCGAGAAACTAATTTACATACAAGTGGCATCGGTCATTTCTGCAACACAGGCCCGCGCCGAATTTACGCTCTCTTAACCGCTCTCTCGGTCTCTATCCGTCAACTGGCACAAGTTGCGGATATAGTTTCTCGACAACACACCGTGTCACTGCCATAACTGCCAGGCATTGCAAAAGGCACTTACAAAGCATACGCTGGTTCCCTGCGACTTTGGTCGGAAAGAATTTAGTAAATATTGTGCCACCACCAATATGTTTTCCGCAGCTCGACGGATAAACTGCTGTTGAAGATGGGTGGCAGAATACTAATTTATCATCCCCTTTGGTCTCCTCACAAATCACAAAATCCTCACAAATTCACAACGACCAAAGACGCAGGTACATACAAATGAAGTCGGCAACTCATTGGCAATCATGCACATTGAAAGCTACCTGTTGTTTCTAATTTCCGCGCCAAGCCACTGCAACTCGCACATGAGTGGTGTTAGATCGCACCTACGCTATCACCTTTCGTCGCGTGTTGTGTTTTTACTGCGTGATGCTCAGTACAAACCAAAACAAAGCGGCGTGTCTTGAGAACTTACTTCCACGTGTCAATCCTATTCGATACGCGCGATTACCGTGTATCGTCGGACTCTCAACGCGACGATGGGAGGTGCAATCTGCTAGTCAGGAATCTTTACTAATTATGATCGATTGTACCTGCGTGCCTTGTTATCTGAGCCATAAAGCGAATCCCAAGGCGCAAGGCAAACCAGCGTACTACAAACATCGTCCATATTAGTCATAGCAAATTGCAACAGCGGGTTATTCCATGCCATTTCAACAGGCCGTGTTGCCATGGGTCACAGATTTTGCTCAACTTGTGATAGGTTCACCCAATGTATTTAGAAGAGGTCAACATGAAAATTCAAATTCAACGTTGCATTGCGGAGTTACAGAAGTTCCAAGTTTGTTGGTCTTTGCAGAAAATGGCCAATTAAAGTGAACAAGAATTTGAATGTGCCATCTTGTGAAGGCTCCAGATTTTTAAAACATACAGGATTTAGAACCTTATTATTTGCTGTGTGCATTTACCTTTTGATATAGAAAGGGTTTATTATGTTGGAAAAAAAATCATCCCATTTATCCGGATTTAATATTACACAGGGGGCAAAAATGGCCCCTCAAGGTTGTGTTGCAACCATTTTTGCGATTTTCAAAGGCATCACTGTTATAATTTAACATCCAATTTTCATGAATGCGTGTAAATGCAGTGGTTTTTTTTAAGTTGAAACATTTTTAAAAAAAAAAAAAAAAAAAAAAAATCAATTCAAACAACCTCCCTTTGAGGGTACAGACCCCCCCAATGGGTCCAGCCAGAAACTTGCCTAAAAATGATGGCCTCCCATCAGTGGCAAAATTTCAGTGTGTGGGCGAGGTGATACAATTTTTAATCTTTTTTGCACAGTGACAGAATATGACCTTAATGTTTTCTTAAGAATAAAAAAAATTCTTGTGTATTTGATGTTTACTACTTGGAAATTCATTACAATCAACATGGCATAATATTATGACATGGCCTAAGATTGGCATTTCCTTTTTTTTGATTGAACCATCTTCATCAGCCACATCACATATGACTACAATTGTGCTTAATTTTGATGTTGTTTCCAAGTATGATGTTCTTGTGTGACTCATTTCTGGATTGGAAAACAAAATTGAAGGCATCTTCTAGATTTTTAAGGGGGGGGGAAGTCAAAAAAATGGCTACGTTTTGGTAGATCAGTCATTCCATGCCAATTTCACAATGCATAACATGCCAGCATGCCATTTGATTCTAAAATTCATTTGTGGGTTACTGTCATACCAGTGAGGGGGGGGTGGGCACTCCACTTTTTTTTCAGGTAGGGATGTGCGAACCCTGATTCTGAACTTGGGGCTTGCCGAACTGATTTTTTAATCTCCGAAAGGTAGTACTTGGAACTGAAAATTTGAGAAATTTTGCAGCTTGGATCTGAAATTGGCTAAATTTTTAGCTTTTCTCTCTGGGCCCAAAATTTTCTCCCCAAAAAAGGGACGTTAGACCTGAATATGCTTGTTGAGGGGGTCTTTTGTGAACTGCTTGGATAGATGCACATGGGGTCTTAGGGCCGCACAATACCAGATCAGCGCAACACGAAGATGTCACAACAAAAACAAAAAAATTAAATTTCATTTTGTTGCAGAGTTATGGCTTGTTTTCATTTTTAATTTATGTGGCAACATAGAGGATACAAAAGCTTCATTCTTTTTTAATAATCAATGGTTGTTTTTTTTCCAATTGCTATGATGGTATTAAGAGGCTTGCATGTAAAAATAGCTGTTTACCTACATTTTGGAAAAAAGTTGAGCATTTACGACTGTATGTTTTTTGTATGTTTTTTGAGGTGGGGGGGGCAAAGGCCCTTTATAGAAGCATGTGCTAAAAGCCAGATTTTAACCCTCCTCTTTGGAAAATAAAATGTCAGTCATCATCATCCCCCACTCAATTCTAAGAACCCTAAGCACTTGAAAATAAACTGGCTTATTATCATGCGACAGATTTAAAGCACAATTGTGGGTCTTAAACTTTGACAAACTCCGAAGTCCGAAGCGAAAAGGAAATGTTAATTTTTGTTTCAACTTAAATTGCAAAAACAAGAATATTTTCATAATTATTTTGAAAGAAATCAATAGCACACACCAGTAATACCCAAATGGGCATAGAATGACCCAGGTGTCAACTTGACTAAACTGTAAGAAATTGGACAGGAATTTTTTGAACACCCCCCCCCCCCCCGCAGATATTCAAGTTCTCCATCCCCAAAGAGTCAACTGGAGCAGGCCACAGCTTGGAAAAACATCAACAATAAGTTTCTTGTATCAATGGATATGACTGACGATGATTAATCGATCAGATGCAAGTACAATAGTATATCTAATATTAGGCCATGCTGTAATTTTATGCTATTTTTTTATTGGCAATTTATTTCAGGTAAACATCAAATACACATGATTTTTTTTCTTCTTAATAAACATTAATGTCACTCTTTCATTTGCAAAAGATTAGAAAATTGTATCCACCTTGCCCACACTGAAATTTGCCCCTTGATTGGAGGCCATTTTTTCGGCATTTTTCCCGGCTGGAACCCATATTGGGGGGTCTGTCCCGTCAAGGGGGTTTTTTTGAATGTTTGATTTATAAAGATTTTTAATTGATAATATATATGGGTCAACACTGCCTTTACACAGCATTCATGGAGAAATTGGAATGTAAATTTATGGACCACATGCCTTTGAAAATCGCAAAAATGGTTGCAAACCATCAAACTGGGAGGCGGCCAATTTTGACCTCCCGTAATATTAACTCCGATAAATGGTATGGATTTTTTTCCTATAAACCCTTTCTATATCAAAAGAAGGAAATGCACACAGCAAATATGAGGTCTAAGTCCATTTTTTTTTTTAAAATATGAAGCATCAAAGATGGCACTTCACAATTCTTGTTCCTTTAAAAAAAAATTGTCCATTTTCTAACAAGACCAACAAACTTGAACTTCTGTAACTCCGCATGCAGTGAATTGAATTTTTAATTTTGACTCTTCTAAACTACCATTAGTGGAACCTATCCCCCAAGTTTGAGCAAAATCTGTGACCCATGGCAACACGGCCTGTTGAAATGGAATGGAATGACCAAGCCTGATCGTCATGTGCATTATTACCGTTTTATAGCAAAAGGTCACAACGAGGTCAAGTATCGGGCATAATTAATGAGCTTGTTTAAGCATGCCGTGTGCAATAACTATCCCGCACTACGGCTGCTTTCTTGTGAATGGTTCGAACTGTGCAGCATGCAGGTATAGTCGCCGTCACAATTCCTTTTCTGAAATAGGCGTCTATATACGTACGCGTAGAGTTGCTCCGTGTAACGTGCATCAACTTGGGAATTTCTTGTAAACAAGTCTGACGTCACGTAATAAGGTGAACAGCGCCACTACATACCGTATTTACATAATTTGTCTACAAAATCGGCGTACGATGTTTTTAATTGAAGGTGTACACGAAATTGAAATTTCTCATGCAGTGCATACATATAGACCACAAAATTACTACTATACTGCTAATTAAATTATCTTGCATGTGTCCTAACATTATAGAACATGGATATTGTGAGTAATTATTGCAGGCTATGTATTATCAATTTCAGATGAACATTTTGGCTCCGTCCACAATGGAATTTTGTTGACATTGAGTGATCGACCCGGGGGGGTACTCGACCCAAAATTGGGTATGGGTGTGCGTCCACCGGGTAAAAAAATCGACCCATGTTTATAGTGACCAAATTGTACAAAAATATGACCCATTTATATAGTTGGCTTTGAAATTTCGCACCATTTTTCATAGTTAGGAATCTTAGCAAAAGCGGCCCATTTTCATAGTAACTTTTTCCAAAAATCAGAAAATCAACCATTTTCATTGTGATTTTAGCGAAAATCGAAAAAATCGCCCCATTTTCATAGTAAAATGCGACCAAAAATTGAAAAATGGACCCATTTATGTAGTAGTAATGACCTCAAAAAGTGACCCATCTTTATAGTAGCATGGTGGGAAAAACGACCCATTGTTATAGTAAGGCGTGAAAATGTGACCCATATCGGCGGCACATATGCACCTACCCTTTTCCACCCCGGGGTGATCGACTTTGTATGGCAGTGGGTGGTACTTATATGAAGTATACGGGTACCTATTGGGACTATCTAGTGTCTAGCCTTGGCTATGACTAGTATGTTGGCAATTATCATGGTCCATGCAATAGAATTGAAAGATTCATTTCCAAGATGCAAGAGCCAACTGTCACAGACACAGTGGCTGTCATTACAACTCGGTGTAAATAAAATTGGAATTTCCATGCGGATTTAAAGAGGCACCACTACCTGATCCTCAGCCTCAACCCCACCACTCATGCCATCAAACCTGAGATTTTCAACATTTTGGTATCATTAGAAAGCGTGTATTTTTTTCATCTCATCTGCAAAATATTTTAGCTAAATTCTTTTCCATTATGATGCCACAAGCTAAAGTGCAGATACCGGTTACCAGAACAATTGGGCGATTTTCAGACTTGATACCCCTTCCCAAAACTGATCAGTCTTGCTTTTTCCAAGAAAAGCTTAACATGAGAATTACAGAGCTCAACTTCACATATTTTTCAGATTTGCAAGTTCATTAAAGCGTAAGAAGCCTGCATAACAAATAAAAAACATAGCACATGTCCATACCTTTTAATTGACCAACTACGTCTACAGTGTCAAAAACTGCAATAAGAGATCGAAGAATTTCAGGAGTAACTGGTTCCTTATGAGTAACTGGTCATTTTGATTCCTTCTAATAAAAGGCCAAGGAACTTCCGATCTCATGGATTAGAAGAAATAATATGAGGTGAACAGTCTTACTTCCATTTATAGCATAAAAAGCTGTCTCAATCTTGCTATGGAGCATTGTTGTCATTGAACAAATATTTCAGATACCTTGCAATATCCAAATGATCTGGATTTGCGTAATCCACTTTATAAATACGACACCATACTAGTTCATACTGTCCAAGCAGCAACAGCATTTTCATACTTATAGGAGTTCTCAGCTCTGGAAGCCTTCAGTACATTTTCTAAAGTTGATCCAAGTACTTTATTTCTGAAAAATATACATAGGTATGGACAAATACCTCGACGTTAACCTCCATCTGAAAACATCTGATGAATAACTTAATGACTGATCATGAGAAGCTATAACATAGTCTCTCAAACTACAAAATTTGACATATGTCTAAAACAACAAATTCTAAGCCCTGAGCTCAGAAACTATCTATCAGGCACGGATCCAGGGAGGGGGCGCGCGCCTCCCGGTAATTCTGCAAAACCTTGCAAAATCAGCCCATTTTGGACAGTTTAACCTTTCAGCCCCCCGTTAATTTTGACGTTTTTCAAATTCTGGATCCGCCCCTGTCTATACTGTACAGAAATCTCCTCAGAGAAGTAACTTGTGTAAAATGCAGAAACCTGTACTGAACAGGATTTAAAAATATAAAAAACAAAATCATCTCTTGCCATCTAATCTCACACAAATAACACTAAAATTACAATGTACAAAAAATGGTTCTTCTGTTCCTACCTTTAATGAAGATACCTCTGGGGTCACTAAAATATATGGTATTGATAACCATAGGGGAAAAGCAACTCTTGCAAGAGAATAAGACTGGCCAAAATGGAGCTGAAGGCCAGTGAGGTGCCATGAGAGAACCCATTGCCCTAGATGACCTACAATGCTTAATAGCTTGAACTATCAGGATATGGGAGGCACAATCCAATTATTGTCATTCTCCCACAACACAGAGAAAGCATCAATATGCTCTGAATGAACACACCAATATTTGGAGTTGAAACTGAGAGTTTTGTGTTTAAGTTATCTGCAAACCTGTCAATAGAATGAGGCTTCCATAAGTTATTGGAAAAAGGAGTTAGACACACCCAGTCATCACAATCTATCTCTCTATAAATCTGCTACCTACCCACTGTACCTGTAAATCTATGTTCTTCTGTAAACTTAAATCATACAAACCAATGCTCAGAGATTGGAGGTCAGATTTCATACTACCTTTCTGGATCACTGCGGGTACCCCTTGATTATCTTTAAAGACATTCACACACTTTCCTTCCAATCTAGGAGAAAAACCTACAGCTTTAAGTTCATGTCATGTAGAATTAGTTACTTCAGAAGCAGACCATGTGTAATTAAAATCTCATTCCATCATGAGCCCACAAGCACCGCAACCTGTTTGACTTGCATCTGTATAACAGAAAACGTGAGAAATAGAGTATTGAAATAACAGTTTAACATTGTCTTTCAACATTATTCAGCTAGAAGAACAGTTTTTCAATAACAAGACTAGGACTGGGAACATCAAAAACTTTGTCCCAGTTATTTGATCGCTCACAAATCATCATCAATGAAAACCTGGTATTCAACTGAACTAGGCTGCCCACAACTGGCTTGAGGAAAATAATCTTGCCTACAAAACATGCTAAATTCCTGGGTGTACACTGCGGTAGAACCTTTACAATATCTTGAATATGTTGTAACTTCTTCTTGGAATAACTTTGATTTTACCTAAAACCGAATTCCAGTTCAATCCGAGCCAATCAGCTTCATGAGGAGGTTTACTTTTACTTCCTTAGAAATACTCTTCAAAGGATGGAGCTATCCCCCAACTAGAATGTAATTAGAGGCTTTAAACATTTGGTAAAGATATATGGAGCAGATGATAATCCAAAAGGTAAACCTGAAAACTAAAGTACTTCACAACATCAATAACCCAAGAAAAACTAAGAAATTTACAATGTTCTTGAAAAATATCTAGGTGATGATATAACCTGATTTGAGATTAAAATTGAACATAAAATAATCTTTCTGAAAATATTGCAGAGCAATGGACCAGTCATCAAATTTGATTTTCCCCTTCCAGATGTGATGATTATTATATCTAATATCCAGGATAAGTCTCTTCTTACCTGAACTTGAATAGCAACAGAAAGTGGGTTAATGATGTCAGGCTTAACCAGAGATTCATTAATAAGGTTCTTGCTAAGAAGTTCTTGAACAACCTCCAGAACAAAACTAGAATACTCCAAAGCAGACTTGTTATTGTTAAAGAAAGCGGGAACTCCATATTCAATAGTGTCTTCTTTAGGAGCATGAATATCCTTCCAAAAGTTGATGTTAGCCTCTTAGTCTGCCTTTAATGATTGGCTCGCTGTACCATGCCATATAAAAGAATTATTAACTAAAATTCAGAACCGTACCGATATCCACTGAGAGATTCCCTAGGTCGCCGGACATAACTTGAGCTAGATGCACCTTGTGAGAATGTGCTTTATGGCACCGTGGACTGCCACAATCTAGAATTAAAGAGTCTCTGCAACCAACTGTTCTGACTGTATGCTGCAAAATCTAAATTAAAAGAAAACTGATAAAATGAACAAATCTCTGAAGGAGAAATTAAGGGACAAACATTCTAAGTAATGTATTAGACTCACTATTAAAAAATAATAGCATCGTTAATACGAACAAATCGGGTATGAACATGTGAAGAAAACTGAAAATAAACGGACAAGAGTCAATTAGTAACTGAAAAGCAGTAGCCTGAAGACTGAAACAGCATAAACAAAAAATCCATGGAAGAAAATTCAAACCAAAGGGAAATAATAAAACTTGTTGCTAAGATGACATAACTGTATGCTCGAAAATAGCCCATAGGAATTAAGGAACTGACAGCAAAAACATAAGTGCCATAGAGTAGACTTGAAACAAAATTACAACTTAAGGACCAGAATAAAAATTACTAGTTTTTTAAACCCGTCAGATTGCAAATTATGAAAAACCATTGCACAAACAGGACAAAACAATACCTGCTGTGATAATAAACAGAGCCTCACCTGAGTTAAATGGCAGTCTGACTGAATCAGGTTTAAAACTACTCTGGTTGTGTTATCTTGTTTATCTCTGCTGAGAAAACCTGGGAAGTTGTACCTCAAATGCCCATTCTCTTCCAACAGGCGAAGCAGGAAAGCATTAGATGGGGTCCGACCGCAAGGCCCGTATCTACATGGTGCGAATACGAGTGAAAAGAAACTACTAGGAGTCTATTTGTCGGGGTTAGGGTAATTCTCTGGTGCAAAGCCTTTTCCTGGACGAGTAAGGCTCTGGTCTTCTGTATAAAATAATTATAAAACACCAATAGTAACACGTAAATTAACATACAGGAAAAAGAACCAATCTTTGCCCACAAGATCGAGATCATACACATATACGTAGACAGCCAATGGACCCGGGTTCGGGGTACCGATAAATAGCTCGCACAAAACTCAGCAAGAAAATTGTGAACCGCCACAACCCTGGAGATGTGGTACCGAATCTAATGCACGCAGTTGACAGCAATTTGAAGTAACCAACTCAATAACAGACCAGGATCATAAACAGACCCTACGTCTTTCTAACCCAATCTATCTCTACAGAATCATGCGTGTTGCCCCAGTATTCTTGTCTGTTGGCTTTGCCATAACTTTTATCTCCCAGTGGCCATACTTGCCCCACAGGAAAAGCATGTTCGTTGGCTTTGTGGTGCGGTATGGGGCTAGCAACAAAAATTAGCTCCAGAATATGCGGTATGGTGTTGTTTCTGGCCTCTTGAGTAGGGCATAAACCTCCTTCTAGGAACTGGCTTAAGAGAGCTATCTTTATCCTCTTCTCCTCTCCACAGTCATAAGCTAGAGTACTCCTAAACCTCAAGTCACTCATACTTTCCAGCTGCTGCTCACATTGTCTGATAATTTAATCATCTTGTTATGATCGGTCACTTCTGTCTTATCTTTCCCAATTCTGAAAATACAGAGTTGTTGCTCCTTCTGGATTTCTGCGGGTAGCCTTCTACACCTTCGACTGATTAGTATTTAAAACTAAAACCTCTGCCGCAGTACCTTTCCACTTGTTAGTGGACTCCAACATCTTTGCTTTTGCTGCTGAGCATCTTCCTATGCAAGTTTTTAAATTGTCCTTGGACCTCTCCAAACCTATTGAATTACCAACTAATTTCTTAGTAAGAGGTTTTGCGCAGGCCTATAAATTTACACATACTAATCATGTTTCTAATAAGAAGCTTACACTGCCACTGGACGGCTGAAATACATTTATAGGTCGCAGGCCTATAAATTTACTGAACTAACCACTTCTTAGCTAAAATTTAGCCTGCACCCGGAGGCGCCATAATTTACGGAATCAATCATTTCGGAGCCAAGAGGGGTTATAAATTTACTGGAAGAGACATGTCTTTATGGTTGCACAGTAGTCCTATAAATTAGGAAAGTAATATTTCTTAGATAAGAAGGTGGTGCCCAGGCCATAGGTCCCTTGAAAGAAGGCAGGAGCTAGAAGAAAGGAAAATTATGGCGGTAAATAGTTTAATGATCTTATTCTGCTTCTTCATCAGGTGTGATTACCAGCCGGTCTCAAACAAATGGTACAATCAAAAAAAAACCGATTTTTTTTTCAATATATATCTCAACATACGTAAGTTCGTTTGTAATCACATTAAAGAGAAGACAGGCTTCAAGGATTTTTTGTTTATATCATTTGCTTGCTCAATTGAGAGAGATAACTCCAGTTTAATGCGGAACACAAAAATCGAGTTTGTGCCACTTTCTGGTTAGTTGAAAAACGGTGAAAGAAGTTGTAAAAATAAGTCTATTAACACTTGAACAGATTAGAAATTCTTTAAAAAAGGGATTAACTTCATTAAAGAAGAAACTCTAAAAGATAGGAAAAACAGTTCGTAATGGTGGAATATGATTAAGTAAGTTTATGCTTTAATAAAGTGACTAAAATTCGACTACTGGTGTTTGTTTAGAAGAGAACCATGAGCGGGGCAGCCGGCCAGTGACAGAAACCTGGCGGAGAGTTTTTTATGTCTTTATAAGTATCATGAAATGCAATTCATACCACCACTTTGTACTTGCTTCCCAATTCAATTTTTGTTATTGACTTCAAACAATTAGTACAGTTTTTTTTTGTACCCCCAAAGATAGTGCAATATTTTTAAACCATTCTTTGGATTTGGAGTTTGTTTATTGGTTGCAATTACATTCCTCTGCTTGATTTTAACAGATAGATACAATTTGTAATATATTCAACGTTACATTTCATTAACATGTCAACTAAATTGGATTGTTTATTATTTATGAAAGGAAGATATTTCGTGTGACCATTTCAAAAAGGGGATTCTCCCAGTCCTACAATTAAAATGAGAATAACTTCAGTAGAATACTGATTGAAGATGAAAGCTATTAAAGATTTCTTTCAGTATATATCATCACCAGTTTTTCCCCGTCTCAAGTTTTACTAATGATTTTTCCCTGTTGTTCTTTTTTTCTAAAGTCGCCCCTCTATATGTACCCTTAAACAACTGTCACCCCCAAAATTGACTCGGACCGCAAGCTGAGTCTGCACCCTTTTCCAAAAAGGGGGATTCTAGATAGTCAAAAAGATTTCAAAAGAATGTAGTATCATCCCATTTTCCTGTTAAAAAAGAAACCAGTCTCAATTTATTATTTTCTCCTCTCCTTTCTCCAAACAAAACTTTTGAAATATTTGTACCAAAGTTTTTAAAGAGATACCATATAGAAAATAGTCAATATAAGTATCATTGACCCGGTAATCAACATTTGACCATTTTGAAAAGGGAGGTTGTTTACATGGTGAATATGAAATACAATAAAATATACCTTTTAGGATTGGTAAAATTGCTTAACCTCATAATAGAAGGCCTTCCAAAATGTTACCTCGGTGTTGAGATCGCCACATCAATTCAGCAAAATGGCCCCATCGATATTGGAGAGAGGTACCACTCATCTTACAAAAATGTCCTTTTGCGCGTCTCATGGACCCTTCCATTGTGTTGATGTTAACTTTCAGATCTCCCCCTCTCTATAGCCTTTACATTTAGGGTTAAAATAATAAAACAAGTTTATGTTGTATAATAATACAGGTCCGGTTATACCTTATCGACTTTAACATTAACAACTTTGTTGAAACAGGGCTGGGCACATCAATTGTGTTCTCCTAATTCCCTATTGAAAATTAAGTTTTATGGAATTCTTAATGCTATTCTTATAACCCAAAAAAAACTGGTAACCTACTTCAATGAGAAATAAGTCCACATACAGGAGTCGGGGGCGCTCGCCCCGCCTTGCCCAACCCCACTGGTTTTTGCCACTGTAATTAGATGGGATAGCTTACGTCATAACTAACGAAGATTTAAATTTATTATGGCTCTGTCACTTGCCTGTACTCCTTTTGAAAATGGTACTTGTGTAGAACATTGAAGTGTTCATATCAACTTAGTCAGGCCACTATATGCCTCCCCATAAATCAGAAAAATAATGAACCCTTTGACAGGTGATTTAGGGATCGTGTTTATTAAGTTATCTGTTACATTAGTTTGTTGATCAGGTATTTATCTCCGCTCCGATGCCCGCCCTCTTTTAGCCATCCAATCCACAGGTATAGGGATCATTTGTTTGAATGGGTTCCAGCATGTCAAAACACCAATCAAAATCAATCTCTCTCTTTCTCTTCCCCCCATCTCCATGCCAGAAATTTCTCTCCACACCATATGAGAGTGAAATACTCTGAAATTTGCATTTTCACGCTTGGGCAAAAAATTTTGGTATCTGAGAAAGTACAATATGTCTCATTTACCCTGTGAAATCTTAGGGCTAAAAGATGTTTAGTTTGGAGTTAGGTGACAAAAAATGTGCCCAATTTTTTTCAACCAATATTAATAACACAGTGCTATAGGGCTGACAAAAAATCCAGATTTTTACACTCCACATAAAAACGGGGTTGAAATATCAGTGGTGTCTGGGGGACTGTGCTGCTGATAGGTAGTAAAGAAATTAGTACATGGGTTAGGAGGTGTTTCCAACCTCTTATTGTTAGGGCATAAACCTCCCTTCAAGGAAGAATTTGATGCCTTCTTTGACTTGAGAAGATTCTGCTTCCGTGCTGTGGCATCTTAATAAGCTTTTCATTTATCCTCTTCTCAGTCTCCACTGTCCTCGGCTAGTTCTTCCTTCTAAATTCATCCCCGACTTCTTCAGTCATACCACTTTGTTGCTAATGTTATCAGCTTGTTTCGATTGTCAAATTTTGTATTTCTCCAGCTATGAAATAGCAGAAGGTGTTTCTCCCTTGTAGATTTTTTCAGGGCTATATGCCACCTTTCCTTCTGATTAGATTAAACCTCATTACATTTTCCACTTGTATTTAGTGGACTCCAAAACTTTGCTTCGCTCTGATAATGCTCTCCTCAATGTAAATTTTTCAATTGTCCTTGAGCTACCCACTGGCTTCTCTGACCCAGCCTATTGATAGAGTCGCCCTGTGCTCCAAAGATAGAATCTGCAAAATTCCTTGTGTTTACAGCTTGATTTTGGGTGGTTCCATAATGGTCAACACCCTTTTCTGACCATACTTTTCTGACACATCTACGAAATCAGAAACCTTAACGGAATAACCCATAACCGTGTGGTTTATTCCGGTAGGTCCGTTAAGGTTTCCGAATCATCGGGGTGTGCAGAAAAGTAGTCAGAAAGGGTGTCTCCTTATGGCAAACACACTGTTTTCGACCGTCCATGCACTGACCTTGCTCAATTGGTTGTGGACCCAGCATGTCTTCTTTTTCTAGCATTCACAGATTGTTGGGCATAAATTCAATTCAATTCAATTTCATTTGAGTTTATTGACATAGGCCTTGCCCAATCGATACATATAACATAATAACGTCAATTATTACCGTAATAGAGGTTTTCCAAATAGTAAAGACAAGAAATTCATCAAAAAGGCAATTCAAGGTTAAACAAAATAGCTAGCATGCAGACTGTCGGCGAGACACTGTCATGTGACACACTCCACGTAAAGCCACTATCATTGATTCATCCAAAAGAGTCCAAATATTTGAAATTGCTGGAATAGCTAAAGTGAAGGATAAGGTCGGTAGAATAGAATTCTCATATCATAAGTTAACTTTTCCAACTGAAGGAAAGACAGAAAATGAAGAAAAAGGCTGTTCAAAGATGTGACTCTCAAATTTAGTTACGTTGTAGTAAGTGTACGAACAGACAGTAATGACTAATATATCCGATTTTGTCCTCATTACGTTGCTTATGCATAATCATGTGCGCGTTTGGGTACTTGTTCTTGTTACGACAAGCTAAAATCTGATTTGGATGATTTTTTTTCGATTTTCTGATTTAGCATCACTGATAGTGCCTTTAAATTTCCCACTTAACTTCACATGGTACGCCACGGACTTCATGGGCTCTTGGACCAAGTTAGAAAAAAATATCACAGGTGCACCAGAATGACAGAAATTGGGGAAGTTTCCGTAACCCGACCCATCTGACACTTTTTTCTGACCACACGTATTAATTCGGAAACCGTAACAGAATAAACATGTGACTTTATTTTCCGTGAAGGGTTTATGAATTCATAAGTGTCAGATGGGTCAGGTACATAAACTCCCAAAATTTTGGCCGTCCCAAAAGATTGTTCACAAAGGAATATTATTGTTGTAAGTAAGGCAAGATATAAATCACTCCATATTTTGTATGAATATGATAATCCTTTCAGCTTGTACGTCACATGACCAATGGAAGCCATATGCAGAAAGAAACTGTTAACCCGAGGGGAGGCAAGATGTAAGTAGAAAGTTAAAAGAGATGATGAAAGGGGAACAATGGTACCTGGGAATGCATCAGAATGCTGTTGTCTGAACACTGAACTGATTACAAAGGGCTAAATACGACTTTACAAGAGACACAAGGACATTTCCAGGAAGAAGGCTTCAAGCGCTCATTTTTTTTCCCAATTTGGATTTTTTTGCATATTGGATATGCTAACCAATGTATTAGATCACACCTTAAAGTGAATAAGCCAAATACGCTGTCCTTTTGTAATAAGAACATTTGAATTTTAAAATCAAAGCATGCTTTTTTGTGGGAATACCAATGATTACAATACCAGGCAAGTTCAAAACATGGCTTTGGTTTTCCTTTTTTGTTAAATAAACCTTTGAAAAATTCATTGAACTCTGCAAAGTTAATGGGCATGGTCAGGAAGACTTCCATAGTTCCACTTAAAAACCATAAAAAGAGTCATCTGAAAATAATAAATTTTAAAAATGACAGAATTTTTTAAAAGTGCAATTGTTTTCTTTTGGGACAGTGTTTCCACTAGGCCACTCCACTTTTGAAAGAGGAGTGCCTGCCTGTCCACCCCTTGTTATAAAAATTATAAAGGCCCATCAGTGATGCCAAAATGGCAGAAAATCGAAAAAATCATCAAATCAGATTTTGCCTGTTCTGTAAGCAAGTACAGAGTATTCCTAACATTATCCTACAAATGATTAAGGCCAGAAGCAATCCTAATAAGGACAACTGGATATAATAGTGATACTGGCACGTTCGGACCTACTTATTACAAAAAACACGTCATTGAATGGAGAAGTCATATTTTGAAACACTGCCCGTTTCGTCCTTTTATGCTCAATGCTTAGGTTGGGGAAAAAAAAAGAATTTATGAGAATCATGCAGAGTATCCTTCAGTTTTAGCTATTCCTGCAAATTTCAAATATTTTGACTCTTTCAGATGAATCACTGATAGGGTCTTAATTGATCGGATACACATCTGGACTTAACATGCTGCCTGAGAAAATGATTAAAAATTGTCAGATAGAGTGCCAAGTGGCTCCTCCACTTTGAAAAAATCGTTCTGACGCTGTGCTGCTTGCAACTCTGATGTCCAAAATGACATCCACCTGAATGTCCAATGGAATTATCCAGTATTAGGGCAGGATAACTGTTTCTCTGAGATCTATTCTATTAAAGTGTGTCATCAGATATCCAGATCCAAAGTTCTTGTCAGAACAGTTGAGTGCAGATGGTTGGATTTTCAATGGAAAATTGTGCTGCTTGAAAAAAAGTTTGCAACTTTATCCAGTTTAAAAAAAGGTCCAAAGGATCTGCACTTGACAACCTTAGCAGCTGCATAGCACGCGATCAAGGTATTAACTTTTATGACATCATCCGAAGAAGCGTTTGCCCTCAGAATAATAATCTGTATATTACCGTAATACCGGGGTCGGCTGTGTGTCTGTCTGTTCTGGAACCACCTTTATTTTCTCAGAGAACAGAAGGTTGTACGTTCCTGAAACTTGGTGGGGGGGTTTGCCCCTTGACATGTACAAAGACCCCGAGTTGTATTGGTTAGTGGATCAAAGGTCATCAGGGGTCATTCAAGGTCAAGGGAGGTCAAATAAAATGGGTTAAACGTTGGTGTATGGACATTGAACTTGGTGATTGATCGTGTGCAAGATAGGTGATCGCCAAAACCCGGGGCCCTCTAGAAATAATAAATTGTCACTTAAAAGTGCTACAACAAAGTATCCTAAGCAATGTTCATCTCTGGGTTCAGAACTAGTAAAACAGTGACTATCTGGAACAAGCAAAATTACATCTAGTAGGTCATAGCATGTAGCATTAGAAGTTTCAAATCAATCCTGTGGTAGACTTGAGTCTCATTGCATAAAGAAGAATCAAAAAATGAAAAAGAAGGCAAAGAGAAAACAATCATGTGATTGTTAAATTGCCTTGGAAGGTTGCAAAGTTTTTCCACATCACATGGGAGTGATTTTAGGGATTCACACTGTTACATACAGAGTGGGTTCATCACAAATCAACAACGATGCATCCATGCGTCCGTGTATTTTTAATTCCGGAGGGCAGCTTTAGGAGCCGCCCGAGCGGGATACAAATATGCTGATGCAATCGGCTGATAGTTGTTTGATTTGTGATGAACCACTATGTGACATTTGATCCCTTTCAACCGAAAATCTGTAGAAACTTCGTGTATTCTGTTAGAGAACATGATTATCTCACTTATAACACTAAACTGTTCCCAGTTTCGACAAAAAGCTTTCCGTGACTAATTTTTTTTTTTAAAATCTCAAGCAAAAAAAAGTAGTTTTTTGGGTTCATTTGTTGCTTTGCAAGTTTGCAACCGTGTTACTTGGGGCTATCAGAGTTTCTAAACTTGCGAACAGCAACTGCTTAACGCAATATTGGCACTTTTTTTTAAGAGCCTCCCCAATTTGCAAAATGTGAGATTTTTGCACAGTTACGTTGGTAATGGCTAGAAACTATACCTGCGAACTAGAATGCTAAAAATGCATATTTATCACAAATAAGGAGTTTTGTAATTAGAATTGGGGATCCCAGATTGGATTTAACGGAAGAGCTGAAATGCTAACGTTATGTCCGTCATGATGAAATAGTTCCACCTCGAGAAAATAACCTCTACTTGAACTTTCCCGAACTATTAAACAACTAATGGATGATCGTAGACACGTACATGGCGCATTTTCCCGGTTATTTCACATTGGAGCCGTTTCCGCAGCCGTTGAATTATATAGGGGATCCCCGATAATAATTTCTAGTACAAAATTCCTTCGTTTGTGACAACATAGACATTTTCGAGCTTAACCATTCACATGTTTACTAGCCAGTTTACCAATGCAACCGTGTAAAAATCTCCAAATTTTGAAAAATCGGGGCGCCCTCAAAAAAATGTGCTAATATGACCCGCTTTAAAGCCTACCGCGTAAATGCAATTCCGTGAACACTGCGCCGGGCTTAACGCGCTAATATTTTGGCATATCAACTGTGGGTTGATAAAGAATCAACAATTGTACGCTCCTGTACAAGGAGATACGGTGAGTTTTGAATGAGTTTAAAACAATGAGAGGCTTCAAATCTTTACTAATTTTCTTGTTTTGTAAAATGTTAAGGTATAAACAAAGTGACACTCATGGGTCGAGTGGTCCGCATCCTACTCCGTGGAGAAAAGAAAATGTTGTCACATTTACCCGGCAATAATACTACATCAGGCTTCAGACAAGATGAAGAGGAAAATCCAAGTAAGTGTATTCGTACCTAATTTTTGAAGGCATTGGAGTGTTTTTCATTCAATTTTGATCACAATTCAATATATGAATCTGGTTGTAATTTTCAAGCTCGGAGCATGCTTAGGTCTAATGCTATTAAATGGATGTCATAACATTTATTGTTTCAATTGCCCATATTTAAATTCATTCACAAGTGCACATGCTATGTCTCATGCATGACTGCAAAGAAGGCGTCAGAACCAAGGACGTGCAGGTGCGTCCCAATAATTTTGCAAGGTGGGGCACCACTTGGAAATAACATAAGTTGCCCCTTAAAATTGGCACTCATGCCCCTATGTGGTGTAATTTAATGAGATTTTATAGAATGGAGGGAGTGGAACTTTTGAACTACCTCAACACATGAAAGGTCAAAGTCTCTAGGGGTCATGTGCATCTGGGATTGGTTGGACATACGGCGGTCCGGAAATTGTGTAGTCTGTTTCACAGACTGCGAAGATATAATCTAAATTAGTACTGTGCGAGAGATTAACGTTATCAGGCCGTCATAGCGAATGCAATTGCATGCAAATGAAAAAACTAAACTTCAAGTAGTCTCCGGAAAACGAAGGGGTTCTATGGAGATTTTTGCATCGAGGGGTCGGTACTATGTTTGGTTCTTGAAATATGTATCGTAATTGGTCTGAACCTATAGAAACCTAGCAAGAAAATTGAACGTTTTTGTGGGGTAATTCGGTGCTCGCAAAACACGGAAAAGTGACCACGCAATCGTTACGGGCCGTATCCCTTTTCCCCACAACGGCCTTTCGGTTTAGTCCAGTTTGAGAATTTCAACGCTGTTGGTTCAATGTTACGCAACTTTTTTTTCCATTTTTAGAAACCGGATATACGTACTTAATTACCGGACCGCCGTATGGTTGGACATAATTGCATTAATTCCAATGGTGCTTGTTAAAAAAAATTGTCTTTGTACTCTTGTTTTCAACACGGATGTTATTCTGAGCTTGCTTTGGCATTTTCATTTTGTCTTGACGATATCTTCAGACCATAAACAAACAATTCAGAAATATTACTTGTAATGTATTGTTTTGTTCTCTTTTTTAAGCTGGTTGGAGACAGATAACAAGTGGCACAATTATAACTGTATTCATAACCTGGAATGAGAGATGTAATTACTGCATACTGGTATAAAAAGGGTACATAATTAGAATCCTGGCAAATTTATAGGTCACTGGCACTACTTGAGCCTGGGTGTTCACAGGAGTTTGTTTGTCAGCTGATTTGTTTTGTCGCAATTGGCAATACAACAGCGACAATTGTGAGGCGGTCAAGTAAAAAGGCGTTGTTTGTCAGGCAAAATCAAAATTAATTTTACGAACCAAGCGAGGTCAAACTTGCTCTTGAGACAGTTTTTAGGGACCTAACAGGAAGGGACTTCTAAAGAACTTGTTTAAATTCAGTGGATGGGGCTTTTGTTGTTGGCCTATTCTAGTTCCACAAAATCTGAAAAATAGTGGATGTCCGTTCCTACATTAATATAAGCATTAAAAACTGTTGTGTGTCAAAATTTAAAATGGTTTTTTTTGTGTTTTTTTTACATTACAAACACGGATATGCGTGTCATTTACCAACGATAACACGGTATGGGTACCTTATGACATACCTGATGTTGATTTAACCAACCGAAGATTGTGAAAGCTAAACAAGGATTCCCTGCAGCACAACCAATGGTGCTGCCGTGATCAAATCAACTGTAGCAACACAACTTGAGTTTTGACCAGAGAAAATATATCCCCTGGACCATATATGTTCAACTCCTCCCATAGCGGCACTATTCATGATTATGTGTGCACTTTAGTTTATTCTGTTAATGTTTTTATTTTTACAAAGTGTTGCAAACGCGTGATTTTTCTGTTTCTGCCGGCTCAGATTTCATGCGTGCTTCTACAGAGTGCTCGTCTTGAATCCCGAAAGATTCTGAGTTTCGATTCCCACTCCAAGCCCAAATTTTACTTATTATTATCTTATCTGGAATAGAGATTGCTTGAAAACATCAGAGTTGGCGATTGAAGTAGAAAATAGTGAATAGCTGCCTATGAATATTTACTGCTTGATGGTCCTGAGGACCATAATAATCGGGCCAGACTATCACACGTGCCCTGCAGTGAAACAAGATAAATGGATTCCCAACTGCGCACACTATTGGTACTGTAGTGAAAACAAAACATGGATTCCACTGCGGCACAGACACTGCTTTGGGGATATTGCCGACAAAAACATGGATTCCCCTGCAACACACTTACTGGTAGTTCGATGAAAACAAAACATGGATTCCAACTGCACGCACCCCACTGGTGACTCTAGTGAAATCAAATCATAGGTTCCCAAGGCAGAACCCTGGTGGTACTGCATGACTCAAAACATGGATTCCACTGCAGACCTACTGGTACTTGTCAGTGGAAAACAAAAGTGGATTTCACTGCAGACACTACTGGCGTAACTGCAGTGAAAACAAAAGATGGTTTCACTGTAGCACACTACGGTCTGCAGTGAAAACAAAAGATGGATTCCACGCAGCACATACTGATACTGCAATGAAATACCAAGATGGATTTCATTCACTGCAGCACACTACTGGTACTGCATGAAAACAAAAGATGGATTTCCACCTGCAGGTACCAGTAGTACAAAAGAGGAATTCACTGCAGTACACTCTGGTACTGCATTAATTAAAACATGATTCGCTGCAAGCACACTACTGGTGTTGCAGTGAAAACAACACATGGATTCCACTACAGCATGCTACTGGTATGTCAGTGAAACAAACATGGATTCCACGCAGCACACTGCAGCTGAATAAAGTATTCCACTCCAGCACGACTACTGGTCTCGCAGTGAATCAAAACAGGATTCCCTGCAGAACACTGCAGTACGACAACATATTAGATCATCTTTCAGACAATATTGTTCTAAATGTGTGATTCACTTATTGATTCACTTATTGATTTCACTTAAAGGGGATTTTGTGGATCCACAAGCCGCGGCCTCCCGAGCTTGGCTAAAAAAAGTTTGTTATTTTTATAATCATCTGAACCGCTGGTCTAAGTAGAGTATGTGTGCCTAAACCCTTACATACAATGCAAATTCGTGCTGCTCTTGAAGAAATTCATAAAATTGTATTTTCTTCGTCGGAAACTGCAGAAATTAAAACAAAATGGCATTATCAGAAATATCAACTGAAATTTTGGAAAATAGCTTTTACTCTGGGGGGCAGGAAACCAAAGTTAATGCACTAAGTTGGGGAGAAGGGTTATTTTGGGTGCCTGTAGAAACATTAGGAAATATCCGCTAAAAGTTCGTTTTTTTGGGGTGAAACCCATTTTCTTTTACACCCAGATATCCCCAGTCTGAAATTTGACACAGTGAAGAAGAACATTTAAGGAGGATTTATCTGGCGCTCACCAGGTGAGCACCACCAACTAGATTTTTAGTAAAAAAAACCTGTATTTTGAATTTCCGCGCGCGCGTTTTGTATTTTTCCAAAATCCCCAACTGGAACAAAGCAATTAAAACTTCGCCGTTGCCTACTCCTCCTTCTACTACATGTGTTACAACACCATCGCACACATTCAACAAAGTACGAGCAATACGTATCGATGTTATTTTCAGCTGTATCAGAGACTGGAATTCCCAATGACGACACGCTATTTTGTGGATCAGAGTTCATGCACGTTTGTTTATAGCGAAGCCCGGGGCTATGAGATTAAGTATATAGATATCGCGGAGTTTTTCCGATGCAAAAAACCCGTCGGGGAGGAAAAAGCTTTAAAATACTTCTCTTACCGACCTCCTATTGATATATTTCCGATTCCCTGGGGTGTTATATCACGATAGATAATTATTAGGGACAAACAATAAAGCAATAATGAGGTATTATGAACAGTTTCTACAAGTTGTGATTGTAGATTAGAATGTAATCAAGGCAAAGTGTCTTCAGTGCCTTCAATTTTCTTTCATTTTGCGCCAGTTATTTACGCCAAACATCCTCGTAAGTACACTGACAAAACTGCACATCCGTTACAAATAAGATCAGGACATTGGATGGATTGTAAGTCAGGCTGAGTAGAGTAAATGCCAGTTTTAAAAAATGCGTAATGGACCCCGTAACGCGTAAAAAAACTTGGGATTAAGCTCGCCCTAGTTACAAGACCACAAGCCAATATGGAGTGCGGGCGGCGAGTGTTTAGGTGATCACTGTGACGTTGGGCACATGGACGGGGGCATGGAATGTAGACCTTTTGAATTCGATTCAAAGGTTCTCCCGTTGCCGGCCAGAGCTACCCAAAGCAATGTTTCAATTATGATTAAAGAAAAACTTGCAAGAATTCTCGATACTTGCCTAAAATGACAGTAAATATAGCTGGCCGGATATAGCTGGCCGCGGCGATTGGAGTGTGTGTGTGCTGTGTGTGGAAGCGGGCCATGGACTGAGGTAGCCGAGGTGCTCTCATTCATCCGCTAGCTACGATATTCCAGTATTTGCATTAGGAAAAACACGCGGCCAATGTTATTTTCGTAGTATGGAATTGCCATACGTGGTTTTAAAATCTGTGTGAACTTTCCATTCGAACACATACACAAATTCTTTCATTGAGTTGCACTGCATTGCAGGGCGTGTTGTGGTGTACAAGACCCCAGTCAGCAGTGGCTAACAGGCGGGGGGGGGCAGGAGGGGGCAGCTGGTGCCCACCCCCCTGACGCTTTGGCGGGACAAATTTTCCAAAAATGCATGCTAAATCAGCGTTTCTTGCCCTATGCGGGGAAGGAAAATGGCCTTTTGAACCCCTAAGAGGGAAAGTTTCCCAAGACGGGAAATTGCCCCCCTCGAGCGGCGAAGGCCCGTTACGCCAATGCCAAGTCCAGTGATAAATAGCATGCCATGCCATGATAAATACGATCGTAACACGGATCTGCTGTCAATTTGCATCTCTGCTTGTAATTAGGTTTGACTGCTTCGCCCGACCCTGACATATTGTTCAGTTGATAATTTAATACCATTTTGTACATTACAAGAATGTTGCTGCACCAGGGGGGGTAGGACACGATCTGCTCGATTTGGGATTGGGGATTTCCAAACGGTAATTTGGGGAACTGCTCACGTGCATTACTATGCCAAGTCTCGGTACAGTGACATTAAAAAAAATCATCTCTTAAACCTTGTTCAAAAGATCTTAGTAATTATAATGATAAATTAAGAAAAAATTATTGGCTTCAAAATCATCGGGGTTAGTGGGAATTAACCCCACGGCAAAATAGTGTAATTTCCCAATAACGGTCATTTTAGATTTAAATATCGTGACCAAGCCTAGTTTTAGTCAAGTCTGGTGTAACCGTTCGATATTGGGAGAGCGCCCTCCTATGTTAAGCTCTTTGAACACAGACTAGCACCCGGAAGTTGATTGCTGTTTTTGAATTTGCTGTGCTGTTAGGTTGGCATGTCCTACCCCCCCCTGTGCGGCACGATATCAAAACATTCACGGGCCTGGAACTTGGGTATTACGAGCTGTTAGAACGAATGAGCCAAAGGTCAGGATAGGGTGTGGTGTTGCCCGGTCGTCTAAACCCCGTTACTCATCGAAATACGTCCCCACCCCCCCTGGCTTTTTCAGGATATATAGTTGAGCCAAAAACTAGGAAATGAGGTGCTAGGAGCACAAGGTTTCACACCAGTAACCTTTTGCTCCTGTACAAAATGGGCGCAATGGAAAATGTAGTTTTCTCCTCAATGGAACATCGAAGACTTAAAGCTAACATTCTGCTTGAAAATCCTATTTTTTTTCTACCCGATCAGTACATGACTTAGTGTTACTTATCCCCAAAAATTTGTTGAGCTACTGCGGAATGTGAAGATTAGCATGCACCCTGGACCCTGGAGGTCAGGGCACTTCAGTCAGGGTTCCCTTTAAGAATTGGTTAAAATTGTATGTCAGATCAAAAAACAAAAGTATCAATGCCAACCGTTTTTGATATTCCTACAGATTTTATACTTAATATGATAGCAACCATGATTTTCAACCCATATCGTCGCCATTTCTATCGGTTTTTAGGGTACATAACTAAGAAACCGGTCACAAAAAAAAACCATCATTTGCAGCGAGGGCTGGCTTTACCTCTGTTTCTCATGTTTTTTACAGTGTTGAATCCAAATGACACCGTTAATGGACTCACTAAATAAAAATGATTCTTCTGCTTAATTAGTTGGAGTTTTTAATACAACTTATAATAAAAAATGTACCAATAGCTATTTTTTTCTTCTAACAGGGACGAGAGTGATGGTTTCTGGGAGTTTGGCATATAGAAAAATATGAGATGAAAACAACAAAATAATAACTATAGCAAATCTGTATTGTAGGTAAGAAATTTGTGGTTTTTTAATACAAGCAATAGCAAATGTTACCATCGGGGCAATTCTTTGTGTACTGTAATTCTGACTAAATTTCCACACTTTTTTATTCTCTACATTCCCATGCTTATCTTTTAACACAGATGTACATTAAATTTGTACGATGTGCTTTTAAATTGGCCTACAGACATGTTGAAACAGTTCTCACTGAGTGGCAGACAGTTGTATTTCTGCACTTCTGAATATTTGATAAGCAAGTGATAGCATCACATAGGCATGTTAGAATCAAATCATTACTCTCTGCTATTGACAATATTTCTTTTTTTACAGACGAGTCATATTTTTGGGAACCACAAGCACAAGCTCAAGAAGAAGAGATGACGAAGGCTTCGTAGATAAAGGTGTTAAGAAACATTTCTTATTTCAATAGGATTCCACACTACAGCTCACACATGACACTTGTATAGGGTGATATTTTCCATACAAACAAAAGCAGAGATTGAGTGCAAGTGTATCAGACCCCATTTTAACAGCTGTTAGATCCTGTATGATATATAATTGTTGCAAACTAATTTTAAAGGTTGACAAGAGTTATTTTCACATATCAGGTGTCCCTAAAAAAATCAGAAGTACTGAATTTTGCACTGAGCACTGATGTTAAAGCTTTCCATCAAAAATAACACCATCTGAAAGGATTATACTGAAAATGGTTCTTTGGGTACAACAAAATTGTGTAATTTCTTTATTTTTGATAGGAGCAATATACGACATTCAGCCTATAGTTTTCAATTGAAATATAAAAATCAAAAGTTTTTTTTTTAAAATGTTTTTTCCCTCTTTTAAAGACATTTCTGGTAGCCAAATACAAGGTAATAAATCTATTGAGTTCTATTCTATATGCATTACTATTATGACACAATATTTGGGTGGCCTCAAAATCTCTCGTTGCCCTTTAATAAAGTGCCAACATCATAGTGAATCTCTGTTTCAAAAAGTCCTGTGTATGTTATTACTCTCTCTTAAGATTGAAGAAGCCATTGAAGACAACTTAACATATATTATCATGGATTTAATTTTGTATATGTTATATAAACAAATGTTCCTTATTTTTTCTGGATTTCATGCAGGCCTTTTCAGGGAATGTGACTGTCGGTCTTGGATTACTGTATTTGTGCAATCTCATGCCATCACCCACCGGTCAAAACCATTTTAAAAGTACATTATTGTGCTAGGGTGACCTAACGACTGTGTGTTGAGTGTTGGCCACATAAAATTTGATTAGGTGTGGCACCACAGGCAAAGAAAATGGAGGTTGGGTAAATATTTTAACCAATTGCACATCCAAAATGATGTGTGTGTTTCTCTTGGCTCACACAGTCCATGCACGCTTGTGTTCAATCCTGTCCAATAAATTAATGATCATACTGTAGTGACGATGGCATGCTGTGGTTAAAATCAAAACACACTTGGCAAATCATCCCTCAGAACTTTCCTTTGTCCAGCGGAAAGTTGGCCATCTGAAGGAGCCGCTTGGGCAGACAGTGTTAAGAACTTAAGTCCTGGTTTGGACTGACAATTTTGATTGCCTTTATGTCAAGACTAAAACTCCATGTGGATGCAAAAGTTTGTAAGAAAATTGAATTCTGAATTATATACATGGGATATCTTCAAACTATCACATGATGTCGCATGGGGAGAACCTCAAGTTCCACTTTATGTACATGTGCAGTTCAATGGGGTTGATAATGGGGTGCACCCATAAGGAAAGTTCTCTCCCAATTTTAATTACCTTAGCTTACTATATAGATAAATTGGAAAACCCATTTGAGCCAGCCCAGTCTGCTGGTGGTAGCTAGTGTAAGAGTACATAACAGGAAAGAAGAACTTTTAAAATCTATCCTCCCTTCCCCTACCTCCGTGCAGTGACTTCAGCGCAAGATTTGTTGGCGGCACCAGTAAACCGCGCATGCTGGCTTAAAGCAACAGCATTTTGTTATGTGGTGGGTAAAGCTGCGTCAATCAGTGGCGTAACCACTTTTTTTTTCAGGGGGCAAAGGGGACACATATATCTGCGGGGGGCCAGCCTATATTAAAATTTGCTGATAGCTAATGTTTTGTCACTGTTACTTGGCGCATGTGCAGAAAATCCACTAATTTTTCAAGGGGGGCAAGAGGGAGGCAATATCCCCACAAGGGCAGCTCCCCTGCCCCCCTCTAGGTACGCACTTGATAAATGTTATGACCTCACTGCACGGAGATGGAAAAATGGACTATAGCAAGGTAATCGGCATAGCTTATGTTATGGCGATCTACTTGTCTGTCCCCTGTTGAATATGTCTACATTTTAAAAAATCTTTTAGTTTCACAGTGAGGTGAGAATAGGAGAGATCTCACCTACCACTTCTAATAAAAACGTGAGTTGCCGCCCATGTGGTCATAACGCCCACCCCCCGACCAATATTGATCGGGTAATCCCTATTGCTTTGCACAGGCAAGAAAGAAAGCAGCGACCACCCCGCGTAATGCGTGAGCACGGTAAGGGCTATGTGTTTTTAAAATTCGTGCTCAATAGTATAAATAGCCTATTGAAAATATTGCTGCAGCTGTATCTGAAGTCCTTCGCGCCCGAACACCGCCAATGGCCAATGCTAAGTTTAAAACATTGTGGCCATCATCTATTCAAGAGTGTTTTGCTTGGATGAACGATCCATGAATCACATCCTTCCTGCTGTGCGTGCCCCGAAATCTTGCCCTGATTGTTGTTTTATGTCAGAATCCGGTAAAAGTACAACACACGATGGTAACTCTAAAAGCATGTATTCGAACGCAACGCCACATTTCTTTCTTATCAACAACATCTTGTGTTTAGTATCAAGGAACTTCCAGGAATATGAAATATTTGACCTTTAATTAAAAAATGACTCAAATACC